>BDJD01003840.1:33052-64198 GCA_002564525.1 Rosa multiflora
AGGGATTGGTTAGTGATTATCATCTAGTCATGTATGACAATCTTCTTGAGTTTATGCAGTGGAAACCATATTACTGAATCCTGATTCAAAATGCATAGTTTAATTAGGTAATTTACACTTAAATCAAAATGGAAGCTGAAAAGTGCAATCCTCTATCTCTGTGAAATTGGGTTTTTGGCTTTTAGCTTATATTCAAAATGAACTCTTTATTACAGATTGAACTTTTGAAAACCAGAATCAACATCTGCTTGCATTATTGTCAACTAAATTTTCAATGCATGCATAAATAAAAGAACAATGAATTTAAAACAGAAGTAAGACATCTAGTTATCCATTTGAGTATCGAGGATTGTTGATATATAGTTCTTGCATCTTGTCATTGTGGACAAAATGGACAGATTCTTTCAATTTTAAAATTACTTGCCTTGATCTAATATTCAGTTTCAGAATTTAGAGCACGTACTAGTGTTGTGGGTTTGGTCAACAATTAGTAATCGTAAGAATTGTATACTCATCAGGAATCGATGAGATGAACTCATGAGCATAAAATACCTTTACAACCCATTCTATATCTTCGTAACCATATCTTATTGTTGACTTGATGTTAATGTGAAATATATTTGGTTCGAGAAGTAAAAATTTTATTGTCAACTCAAGAAAGTTTTGTTCATGAGAGGGAAAGTAGCAATATATATTAGTGGTTAGTGAGACTTCCTGCTTAACTAACATATATATAAATGGTGACTATTGTAATAGCTCAAAATTTAGCCTTGACTTAATCAACCCCATTGTGAACTGTAATGTCAATGTTTAAAGCAAATTAGCAATTAAGTATACGAGTTCCACGCTTCCTGTCAAACATTGGAGTTTCTCTGATTCGCAAGTTTATTTATTTATTTATTTTTTTAATTTCCTGTCAATTGTTTCTAGTCTTGTGAGTTTGGTGATGTTTTAGGTATTATCTACTGATGTGCTACTGATGTCACTTAGAGGTATTATCTATTATGGAAGATACTGAAATTTGGTGTATGGATGCACTCGGAAGTATTATTATTTATTTGAGAATGTCTTTTTTTTTTTTTTTTTAATATAATGGTATCTCATTTGGACTGTAAAGATAAGAACAAGAAGCCGAAAACTTGATTGTTGTTCAAGTTAAATTCAAGCCTTTCTATTGAAGGTTGGAGATTAATTTTGCAACATAATGAGCACCTTATGGTCTAGATGAGTTGATATTTTTTGCTTTATTAATTTCGATTGAATGATACAGGGAATTTAGTAACATTGTTCAAAACACATGTAGTTAATCTTTAGGTGCCGTTTTGATCTCTTATTTGAAATTCTAACCAAGATACTTGATTGTTGTTCTATTTGAAGGTTTTTTCAAATTCAGCAAGAGTTGGAGGCTTAGATGGAGTATTGATACCTTGGGCAAGAAGATTAAACACAGTAACTTTACTTACTTTATGATGTTCTATTTTCATTTGGTTGGTTAATGATTGCACAATGGGAAATTGGAATGATTTTTGTTTTGTCTTCTTAGTTGAATATGGAAATTTGATAAACTGCTTTTAATTCTGGGCTTCTAATATGATCATCGAATATCGTATTAATTTAAAGCCACCGAGCCATCATTGAATATGGTATTGTTAATAAGCCATGAACATGTTTATTTGTTGTGTTGAGGGAATTGGTGAGGTTCTCTGGCCCAAATGAAGATTTTTTATTTTTTTTTGCTTTGTTTAATTACTAAGTGTGATATTGTCGTGGTGCTCAAGCACTCCATACATTTTGTATATCTGTGAAAGAGATACGTTTTCTTTGTTTTGGTTACTTTTGCTATTAAGTTATTTGTTTGTGTTTCTCAAGTTCTAGGTGGTTCCTGTTAACTATGCTTGTTTCTAGATTTTCGGGCCTTAGTAGGCAGATGACAAGTATCTCACAAAAGGTTTCTGTTCATATTTGTGCTTCATGATTGATTCATTTTTTCCAATATGCCTGAGCCCTTTATTCACAAGTTTTTTCTGTGCTCGTTGTTTAGCTTAATACTACCTTAATTGTTTCATATTGATCATTTGATCTTCATGCACAGGAATGAACTTGTTTGATATATTGATCTTTAATGCAAATGAAACAATGGTGCTTTGGAATTTCGATTTGTGTGTGCTACAAAGTGGGGAATTGATGATCACTCCTTTCTCTAGTAAGCAAATTCTAATTTCAGATTGTCTCCAATGGTCTACTTCCATATATGCTCTCACACATATATATGCTCACTGAAATATTGTGTCATTGCTTCTGATATAATTTTGTGTTCAGCTTTCTGCAAAGTGATTGAGGAATTAGTTATCTCTATGCATTAATCTGCATCTGTATGAAATAGGTGCAGTTTGTAGGCAGTACACACTATGCAGTTTAGGAAACACTTGCAATACATTCAACATGTAGTGTGTGCATGTATGATTGTTGAGCTGTACTCTCAGGACATGTTTTTGTTCATTCTTGTCATTTATATTTTCATTTTTGGGTACTAAAACAGATGATCAGATTAATTACCATGACAATTGGTGGCCGTGCTTATCTCAACTTCATGCATGGGCAATGAATTTGGGCATCCAGAGGTGAGGTTACTGGTCCCTACAAGTTCAGTAATTTTATTCATATGACTAATTATTGTCTCATGTTCCAGAGGGTTGAGTTCCCAATGCCAAGCAACAATTTCTCATTTTCACTTGCCAACCGAATGTGGATCTTCTTACCAACGAGAGATTGCATCGCAACTTGTTTACCTTCGATAAGGTATCAACTGCCAACAATTTGTTTCCATCTTATTACCGTTACATGCTACATCTTGTTGTTCTGGCTCTCTTTCTGTGGAAAATGGCTCTGTAATTGTTCTAGCTGTTGTTGAAAGCTGGCTTATGTTCTATATTGAATAATTGATTTATGGTAAACTTTTCTATTTGACATTCTAGCTCATCTTGATTGCTTCAAGGAATTTAGGATTGCCAATGTTAGACTGATCTGATATGTTTATGGGTAGTTGAAGATATAGTCTTTATAACATAACCATCTCTTCAATGCTACTGTTTTTGTTTGTCTAACTTGAAAGTGCAATGTTTTCATTAAGACAATCCGTGTATAGTGCTAAATTAAATTAGGTAAAGTAAATCTCTTTATTTGATATTCTTGGTCCTTAATTGTTTGATGGGATTACCTTCTTTTTGCTGCTAGTTGTTCATATTTCTCAAATTATACATGTTGATGCTTTAATGGATTTTGGAGATATTGTATTCTTTTGATTGCTTGATGGGATTTAGGATTGCCATATTGTAATTGATAAGCATGTCTGAAAATATTAAGGTGATCTGAATGTCAGGATCAGTTGAGTAATTCTGTTATGATGCAGGTCGGACTTGTGAATAAAGAGAGAAGCAAAACGAGACGAGTTTAAGTGGAGCTACCAGCAAAAGATGTAATATGAAACCATTGTACAAGAAGATGATTATGACTTTATGTCGGCTTGTTCAATTTAATGTAGTATGGCTGAATGGAAGAAAGTTATTATATGTAGATTTGAGGCTTCCTTAGTTTTGAGGCATGGCAGGAACAAATGCCTGTAATATTTTTATGTATGGATTTGGGAAATACTACTCATTTTATATCAATCTATTGAATTCATTTTATATATATGGTGGGATTTGAGTTAATTTGATTGTTCTATATTGTGTAACAACTAGACAACGAGAATAAATGTAAAGCATTGTTCAATATGTAATAGCACAATGCAAAAACTAAATGTGTCGTCTGAATTCAAAGTAGAAAATATATGTGTTGAAACCAGTCGTGTGAATAAAAGTCACACAACGGTTATAGAAAAAAAAACGACTTCTGAATTGCCTTCACACGACAGTTTCTAAAGTTGCCCATTGTCTGAATAACACTCACACAACAGCTAATGCTGTCGACAGGCTGCCGGCATGCTGCTGACATGCTACACCCCATGCTGCCGAGCCCTTCACACAACGGTTCCCTACAATTGATCTTCATCAGACGGCGCCTCGATAGACGACGCTTTACCTCCATATCAGACGACGGCTAAATCTGATTCAATTTTTGTAGTAGTGTTATCTAGTTGGCAGTCCCTTCTAGGTAATAGTCTGGTTGGCAGTCCCTTCCAGACTACATCCCGGTTGGCAGTCCCTTCCGATGCGTCACCTGGTTGGCAGTCCCTTTCAGATGACATGAGGTAGTTAGTTGGCAGTCCCTTCTACCCACAGCCTCCTAAATCTGGTTGGCAGTCCCTTCCGATGCGTCATTTGGGCGGCAGTCCTCTCCAGATGACATGAGATGACTAGTCAGCAGTCATTTCTAGTCATCAAACGAGGTTTTCTAAAAAGGATATTTCAAAAAATAAAAAGAGAAGGATTGAGTTAGAAACGTTGTGAAATCTTGTTGTATGTCAGTTTTGTTAACAAGATATTTGAAATATGATTACTTATATGAGGGATTGGAGATTTTAAGAGATTGCAAGATGTTCTATTTTACGTGATTAAGATTGCAGTAAAGATGATGCTTAAGAGTATTTCCAAGATTGTTACTGCATGCGAGTTTTTAGAGAATAACTTGGAAAAACATTACATTTTACTTATGCATTCGAAATCACTTATTTTCGTATAATCAAAATTAAGTGACCATAACCGTCACATTTAGAAACAAACTTTGGAAAAAATAAAACCTGAACCAAAAGCAATGGACAGAAACATTATTATCTAATCTACCATAAAGTGAGACAGAGAAAGTGAGAAACAAACTAAGCCAAATAAAGAGATGCTCCATATTTGAATTTAAACAAGATCAAATCTGATTCAGACTTGGACCAGATTTGGATTATTCTATCCTTGACGTTCTAGATGTGAAAAAGCTAATTGAGCTGGGGGGGGGGGAGAAAAATTGTCCACCATGCTCTTCAGACATGGCTTTGCAAGTGCAAGCGTGTGGGTGAGCTCTAACCTAGTTACCTAGACAGATGCGCTTGATCCATCAACTATCAAATGGAAATAGAGCTACGGGATCGATGGTTAATCTTGGTCGTCAAAATCGGAAAATCACAGTGGCATTGTACGTACGTACTTTGCGTATGATCATGATGAAAATATGTTGGATCACAGCGTATGATTAATTACGTACATATCGTTGAATATATGTTTATCACTTTGTATAAGAATCTTGTAAATAATGCAATGTAGCTATAGCTAGTGATTAGTTTTACTCCTATAATTTGTAATTTTTCCAAGGAGCATTTCTAATTAGTACATAAGCAAATGGAAAAAATTCAGTTTACTCCCCTGAACTTTGGGCCTAAAATTAGATTGGTCTCTCTTTCTGAAAATCGATTACAATGGTTCCTGTACTCTCAAATGAAATCACCTGAGTCTAAAATTTGAATCTGGCTCGAAGCATGACGTCACATGCTGAGTTGGAGCCGACACAGGGGCCCACTTTTCAGACTTCAAACCCCCCAAGAAGGGCAAAATTGACATTTCTAATTTAATTTAATTTTTAATTAATTATTTCTCTCTCTCTCTCTCTCTTGTTTCAGATGAAAGACGATGAAAGTCGACCTTGTTGCACGGCGGAGCTTGCAGATGTTTCACCAAAGCTAGAACTGCACCTCTAAATCTTCTATCTACACCCAAAATCTCTTCTTTCTAGGCACATCCAAATCACATGTCTCACCCAAATCATAAACTTTCAAATTGAGCATCACCGAATCACTAGTCTCTTCCGCTACTTGTTCCACTTCTCTGCACACCAAAATCAAAACAGAAAATTCAATTGCAACAACTCCAATACAGAGAGATTGGCGCGTTGGGACTTGGCGACTAACAGAGCTGAGAGATTGGATCTGAGGAAGTCATTGCTGATGAACATGGAAAACATCGGGGAGTCGATGCCGCTCGAGTACCCCAAATCCAGCAACACCAGTGTTCAAGATCCCATCTTTACCCCTGTAATAGTCAATCCCACTCTCAAGCACAGAGAAATACAACCCAACAACCCCCATAGTGTTCGAATACCTCCGAACCACCTTGCCCAGGAGCTCAAAGCCCTACTCTTTCTGACCTTCTGAGACTCGCTGGCGACATTGAGTCCCCGAACAACGCTGTGGATGAGTCCGACGATCCTGTGACCCGTGTGCCACCGTGAAGTGGCCGGAGTCACTAGAAAAGGCTCAAGACCACTCGAGCTGCAAACACTTTGTGGGGAGATAGAGAAAAGTTAGAGAAGCTTGTGCCTACGCTACCAATTCTGATCGAGGAGGAGGGCGAGAAACAAGAAGCTTCAGATGGAAGGGGGTGGAGGTGGCATTTCTGGCTCGTCGGCCTCCAGCTCCAAATTGGGCGAAAGAAAGATTAGGGCTTGAATCGGATTTGGGAGATAGAGAGAAATTAAGAAGCTTGTGCCTACACCGCAGATTGTGATCGAGGAGAAGGACAAGGAACAAGATGGCGTGATGTGGAGCTTCAGATCGAAGGGAGGTGGAGGTGGTCGTCGATATAGAGAAGAGAGAGAGAGAGAGAGAGAGAAGAAAAGAAAAATTAAGAAAAGAGAGAAAAAAAATTAGAAAAATTGGAAATATCTATTTTACCCTCCTTGTAGGGTTTAAAATTTGAAAAGTGGGTCCCTATGTCCGCTCCAACTCAGCATGTGATGTCATCTTTCAATCCAAATTCAAATTTTGGATTCGGGTGATGTCATTTGAGAGTATAGGGACCATCATAATCGATTTTAAGAAAGAGGGACCAATCTGATTTTAGGCCCAAAGTTCAGGGGAGTAAACTGAATTTAATCCTAAGCAAATTTTTGTTAATCAAAGTCAAAACTCTTGCTTTTACTAAAGAAAGATGTCATTTTTTGCAGCAAAATGTAGTTCTTAAAATGATAAAAAAAAAACAACAACATTAATGGACAAGGGAGTCTTATATTACGTTATTTTATCTCCATAAAGTAAGCCAATCAAATGGAATTGAGGAAGTCTTATTCGATTATTTCCCCCTAAAGTAAGCCGAAGGGAAGTCTTATTAGATGGGGAGAAGTTTTGGTTCACAAACTAGGAAGTATACAAAAAAGCCCTAGGCGCCGCTCTGACGCTATAGGGTTATGCGTTTGCTTCTCGAGCATTCTCTCTATGGCAACGATCGATGATGTTGTAGCAAGTTTTACATCGTCACTGGCTCCCCTAGGCGACAATGTGGTGGATATCTCCAAGATGCCAAGAGCGGATACCAGGCGAGGCTCTTAGGCATACCTCCTTGCACGACCTCTCATGCCAAAGCCTTTTACAACACTGGATTTGCAGCGCCATTTCAAGCGTATTTGGGTTCTCAACGCTGCTTTCAAGGTCCAGGAAAGAGTGCAGAAGCGCTTTGTGATATCTTTTGATTTGCGCAAGGACAAGAACAAGGTACTATGAGGTGGGCCTTGGTATTTTCAGCGTACTCCAATCATCATCCATGAATATGATGGCTTGAAATCCCCCACTGCAATTCAGATGAATGAATTGTTCTTTTGGGTGAAGATGCATAACTTACCACCAGCCTTAGAGGTAAAGAATACAATTGTTAATGTTGCTTCGATTGCAGGCAGGTTCTTAGAGTGGGATGAGAAACAGTTCAAGGAAATAGGTGACATTAGGGTTCATGTGGCACACCATATTGCCAAACCCTTGTTCTTGACCAAAACCCTAAAGCTTGCGCACGGGTTTATTGAGGAAATCTCCTTTTTATTTGAAAATCTACTTGGTCATTGTTGAGATTGTAGTCTCATCTTTTCATGAAAACGGGGAATGCCCGTATGTAGGTAAGAACGCTCAACCTAGCTCGGATCCAAAGCGGGTCGAAAACAAGGTGGAGTTCCCTAGTTCTTTTGTAGGGTTTGCGCACTGCAATTTCAGTGGAGGTGCATTTCGTTTTCAAGGCATCCAAATGCCCATTTTGCCTCCTGTGGCAAGGAGCCTGTTTAGCTCTGGTTCTTCCTCGAAACTGCGCAAACCTATAGTTCTCCGTCATGCAAATTTGCAAGCCCCAGAGGAAGCCAACAAGCAGCTTGCATTGGTACCTTGTGCAGAACAATCTCCCTTGAAGTGAGGAAGGCCTAGCTCTCCCTTTGCCTCTCCTAAGAAACTAAAGCTCACACTTGGGGAGCTCATAGTTGGCCGCAATGGTTCACTTGCACCAACAAAGAGAATGAAGATGCCTGCTGCCTCAATCAAGCTTTCTGTCAAATCATTGGGACTAGTAGAAACACCAGGTAGAATGCTTGTTCCTGCAGAAGTCATGATGCCTAAGGGAGATGTCTTCCATGACTCCACCATCAAGAAGAAACGGGGAAGGCCATTAGGATCCTGAAACAAGAATCCTTCCAAGACCAAGAAATAGGTATCTGCTGAAGATGTGCTTTCCTATCTTCACTCAGGAAAGCCAGCTAGCCCTAGCTTGAAGGGCAAGGAAAAGATGTAGCCTTTAGGTATGTTGCCTATTACTATGCTTTGTTTCATAGTAATTAGGCTCACTAGAATAAGTGAGCATGACATGTTGAGTGAATGATCTAGCATGTGTATCATCGTGGTGTGTACTTGCATCACAACTTCTTCAACTTCTTGACTATCTATACATGGTAGCGAAAAGATATGTAATGGTCATTCTAGCCTTACTATATTAATGAAATCCATATAATTATTTTGTCAAAAAAAGAAAAGAAAAACGAAGTCTTATTAGTACATGACTAAACCTAAACCTGAGGGCAAACTTGAATCAGAAAAGAAATACTCAAATTATTGTTTCTTTCCTAAACCCTAATGGGATGAAAGAAGGTCCGGTTCGGGGTAGAAAAAGTCTTAAATAAAAGAAGAATTTTCTTTAAAAGAGAAGTGCAAGAGAGTAAATTTGCCTTGGTAGTCCAAATTTGCTTAAGTGCCACATGAAAACAAAATGGAAAAAACGCGACATGGTAGGTTATGCTGTAATTCACCGTTTCACTTTTTTCTGTTTTTGTTTCAACAAGAAACTGTACCAGAAATCACGCTAAATGCACTACCCATCACCAAATTGCACATTTCTCGAAACCTCATGCATTAAGCTTAAGTTCAGCTCTTCGCTCTCCGAGCCTATGCCTACCATTGGCCAATTGCTACTATAAATGTGAGCAGGAGTTGCTCAATAAGTACATCCAAACCATAGAAGCTTTTGCTTATTTATAGACTCAATGATTTTGAGAGAGAATCGGAGAAGCTTAGAGATCCATATAGTAGACTATTTTCTCCGTTCATGTGGATTTTTCCCCTCTACTTCCTAGCTTTGTTTCTCTTACAACCTTCGGAGTAGTTCACCATTGATTATGTTGCTCTTCGCTAATATATATGTTATTTCTAGTGCAAAATAATATGTTTATATATGTTTATGTGTATATAATGGACAGTTCAGCCACTGTCCATTATAAACACATATAATGTCATTCGAGCTTGAATCTGCCTGGAAACCATGATAAATTGTTAATTACAGATATAGTGTCCATTTCACAAGGGTACGTAGTTGGAGAAAACAGCGAATAATTTAATTTTCTTCTTTTTATGATAATGAACGTTCTATGTAAATAGTGTGAGTCCATTGCTTTTTGCTCAATCTGTTTTTGTTGCTTCCTGAGTTTGTGTTTAAATTTGACTTTGATAGAAGGTTGGATTGTCTTGGTAAGTTACTTATGTCTTCACCTTTTCAAGAACTGCAACCTTCTATAATCATCAAATTTAAAAACAAACCCAGGAAGCAACAAAAACAAAGCAAGATGCAAAGCACTCACTCATATTGTATTAGAAAAAGAAGCAAAATTTACGCATCGTTTTCTCCAATTTGCCTCTTGAAATGAACTCTAGATATGTAATCAGTAATTTAAAATGGTTTTCTGGACAAATTCATGCTCGAATAACATTATATGTGTTTATAATGGACACTGATCGAACTGTCCATTATATACACATACACATATATAAACATATTATTTTGCACTAGAAATAACATATATGTTGGCGAAGAGCAACATAATCAGTGGTGAACTACTCATTACAGGATTCTCATGCTCATGCGCCAAGGTGCCAGATCTGCCAAGGTGAGGATTCCATTTATGTCAAGTATTTTCTCTGCTATTCAATAAGTATTAACTATATCTCTCTATATTTCCAAAATCTATGGTTCTATCAAATTTTAAGTAATGTGGAAAACTTATTTATAAATGTCTCATTTTGTTTTCATACATAAACAAAGCAAAATTTACACATCGTTTTCTCCAATTCGCCTCTTGAAATGAACTCTAGATATGTAATCAACAATTTAAAATGGTTTTCTGGGCAAATTCAGGCTCGAATAACATTATATGTGTTTATAATGGACAGTGATCGAACTGTCCATTATATACACATACACATATATAAACATATTATTTTGCACTAGAAATAACATATATGTTTGCGAAGAGCAACATAATCAGTGGTGAAGTACGTATTCATTACAGGATTCTCATGCTCATGCGCCAAGGTGCCAGATCTGCCAAGGTGAGGATTCTATTTATGTCAAGTATTTTCTCAGCTATTCAATAAGTTTTAACTATATCTCTCTATATTTCCAAAATCTATGGTTCTATCCAATTTTAAGTAATGTGGAAAACTTATTTATAAATGTCTCATTTTGTTTTCATACATAGGATGAGGTTTAGATCATAAATAAATAAATAAATAAATAAATAAAATAATGTTCAAGTAAATCCAGAATTTGTGTATGCCCCAAACTCGAGGTTACTTGCTCTAGTTGAAATAGTGTTAGAATTAGAGATAATCTCAGAGATATCTAATCAATGTATGGTTACCTTTCTTTGTACAACTCTGATTCTATACATTGTAATCATCTATATAAAGAGACCTTTATTATCAATGAAAGCACAACAATTTCAATCTCTCTCAAATATCGATTCCCTAAAACACGTTATCAGCACGAAGCCCTAACGCTGAAACGCTAAAATCGTAGCCTTTAAACTCTAGCAACTACCGCCGCATATATTGAAACCCTCAATCCCAGGAGTCCAGAACCGGCAGCACCACTGGGGGTAAGGTTGTAAAACTATTCTCTCAATTCAAACCTGTCCTAGACATCATAATTATTTTGGATGAGTCTAGTGAGAAAGAGTTAAGAGAAAATGTCATTTATTGACTTAAGGCATAATTGCCATTACATAATTCTTGAAAAATAAAATGACTATACTAATCAAAATCTACGGCATCCTTGTGCACTTCTTTGTCAGATTTGAAGTCCGCTATGGTGAGATTGACGTCATTGTCATCACCATCATCTCCTTCTTCGGCTAAATAGGCTTCTTGCTCCCTTAAATCCCTATATGTTTTGTATTGCGCAACTAACTTGTTGCTTGCGTTGCATTGTCTGAACCAATGCTCACTTGATCCACATCGATGACACATGTCGTTGTGGTTGCCACCCTTCAATTGAGGTGCATTGTTTGCACTTGGTTGGCATCCCTTAGAGGAATTGGTGCCATGACCACGGCCTTGGGCAGCTTCCTTACGTCCTGGAGTGCCACGGCCCCCTTTCCCACGTTGCATGTGTTGCCACATGTTTGTCCTTCATTTGGACCGTGACCTTCCTTTGTAGGGCGCTTATATGGATCTACACGTTCGTTCTGTCCCTTAATTTTAGGGTTCCACCCCTTGCACCATCCTTTGAGTGCATTATAATTCGCCTCATGAACGCTCTTAGTTCCAACAGGCCTTGAATTATAATTTTTCACGAGGATGTTATTATGTTTCTCAGCTACAGACATGACATTGATAAGCTGATGAAACCTTATGATTCTTCCAGCATTGTACTCACCTCTGTATTGCTTTGAGACCAAAATTGTTGAGATGGGGAAGGTGGAGAGAGTTTTCTCAATTAGCTCTTGATTTGTGATAGGTTGTCTACATAACCCCAACATGGATTTGAGGCGTAGAGCTTCTGAATTATATTCAGAGACGACTTGAAGTCGGCGAATCGCAATGTGATGCCCTGGACATTTGTATTTATTTTCCGAGGATTTTCCTGAATCTAAATTATGGTTATTGGACGATTTCGTGGCTCATGGATGGAGCGGAAATGTTTCGGGTGAATAATTACTCAGGAAGAGTCATTTTAAGGGGGGGCAAGGGTTGACTTTTTATTCATTGGGATTCTTCGAAAACTTTCTTCACGAAAGTTGTAGAGCGCGTCGATACGAGTTTGTGGACATGTGAAACTCGAAAATTGGAGTTTGTATGAGGAAGTTATGGCTTTCGGAAAAAGTTTCCATTTTGGTATAAATAGAGGATTTCTGAAAATTATTTCATAATTCCAATTTCCATTTCTAGAAACTGTTTTCTCTCTCTCTCTCTTCTCTCTCGACTGATACCTTCGGTATCAAAGAAAACCAACTGACCCGACCCGAACCCGGTCGGAAATCCTTTTTCTGGCGGCCTCTACCGGTGAAACTCTCCAGATCAGCTCGCCTCCTTACTCTGGTCGTCCCTTTGGCATCCTCTAGCTGCGATTCTAGACGGTGGCAGTGTTAGAAGGTGGCAAAAATCTGTGTATTCAGACCCTATCAGTTCTCTATCTCCGACTTCGGCGAAGCTTCAAACCAAGCTTGAGGAGCTCACAGCAGCCTCCTGGATCGATCTGTGGTGGTTGTTTGGATTGATTCACTTGAAACTTGGTTCAACTCGGATTGAATAGTAATTCACGGCTTGCGAGGTAGTTTTCGACCCTTTTTGCTTAGATTCTGACTTGAGGCTAGTTATCAAAGTTGATAAGCATGTTGAGATGAAGATCTTTGATGTTGGGAGTTTTGTGAAATAGTGAGTTTTGGTAGGCAGCGGTGCGCCACCACATGTGGTGGTGTTCTAGAGGTATTCCGGCCATGTAAGAGACTGTTTCTGGTATTATATATCTTCTACTCGTCGATACGAGCGTTTCGATATATAATACGCAATTTTTGGAGTTCTATGGATTTGTTATGATTTTTACAGTTTTGGACCGTTTGATTTATTAGATCAATGAGGATTTGAACGTCTGATTGACTTGTGATTTTGACATATCTATTCCGGAGACATTGGGTGGTCTCAGATGTGGTTTCGCCTCTATTGGCGTCACTTTGGAGATTTTAGATCAAAACAGGGGTTTCAGACTTAAATCATTTGTGAATCGTTACTAAGTTGAGACCGTATATGATTAGGTACTTGACGAAGTATTCTTGGACAGTTATTTGTGGTTTGGCTGCTTTGTTCTATATAGAAGATGCAGGAGGTAAGTAATCTCACAAGGTTCATATACGAACGAAATTACCTTTATTGTTTTGAGAGTTATTGATTTAACGGCAAACTATAGTTGGGATTAGTAGACATTTCTGAGCGGATGACTACGTATATATATATATATATATATATATGTGAAATATATATATGCATATTTTGGTGGATTTGTGGATTTATGGAAACAATATGCATGAATGATGCTTTTTATTGTTTTGGGTTGTGGCTTTTCAGAAAACTAATGATTGTGAAATGATGATTTCTATTGTTTTGAAAAGCATTGAGATTTGTGTAACATTTTGGGTCCAGTGTGACTCCTTTAAATGTTTTATTCTGAGGGACTGTGCGGCTCGAGGATTTGATGTCACAAGTTGACTTTTGGTAGTATATCGTAAGGTTGAACCTTGGCCGGGTGACAGGTTATGATTCAGTTAGAGCTCTAGTATGTTTGCCAGTGTAATTCATGGGGTAACGGTGCGAGGTTATATCTAACTCATGAATTTGTGTTTTTAGGGAATAAGGTGTGAGTTGCTTCCTTATTAACTGTTTTTAAGGGGATAAGGTGTGAGTTGTTTTCCTTATTAACGATTTGATAGAAATCAAGGAGTGAATTTCTTTCTATGTTACGATTTATATGAAATCAAGGTGTGAGCTGCTTTCCTTATTTTGTGATTTGAATAGGAAATCAAGGTGTGAGTTGCTTGCCTTATTTCGTGATTTGAATAGGAAATCAAGGTGTGAGTTGCTTGCCTTATTTCGTGATTTGAATAGGAAATCAAGGTGTGAGTTGCTTTCCTTATTTCTTGATTTGAGTAGGAAATCAAGGTGTGCGTTGCTTTCCTTATTTCGTGATTTGAATGGATTGAAAAAAAATAAGGTGTGAGTTACTTTCTTTGGCTGGGTTTTAAGAAATCAAGGAGTGAGTTGTTTTCCTTAGTTTTGGGTGAATTGTTTTGTGTGGTTTTGAGTTACTCATACGGGCTTGCAAAAACTTACAGGGTTTGTTGTGTGACAACCCGGTGCACCATTCAAACGGTGTAGGGATTAATCCTGCAGGTTAGGATAATCGTGGTTAAAGCTGAGGTAGCGCCCTTGCAGCTTTATGGTAGGAAGCCATTTTTATGACTTTACCGTTGATAAGGACTTCCGTTGTGTAGTTAGCTCTGAGGAGCATTTATGTTTTATTTTGTTGTTGATAATTTAATTCGTAAGCTTATGTAATATATGACTCTACGGAGCGGGTCAATATTGACATAGTGGGTTCAGAGCAACAATATGTATTTAATTTGAAGGGTAAAGGTTTCCAGGTATTTTGTATTAATGGCTGAACGATCACGCATGTATAATTATGAGATTATATATCGATTTTTATTGTGTTAAAAATCAGGGGCGTGACACGCAAGTTGTTCCATTGAACCTTCAAGTCAGGGAGGAGGGAATCCTGAACATTACCAAAGCGCTCTTGTAGCACTACCCATAGTTCTCTAGCATCCTTGATCGACATGTACTCCAATCGGAGTGATTTGTCTATGTGGCGTCGCATCAAGATGAGGGCAGTGGCATTGTTTGTAGCCGTATGCTTAAATATGAGCTCAGGGTTTGGTGTCTGAATTATGGGTAGGATCCCTTTCGAAGTAAGATGGTTCTCAACATCGGTGACCCAACTGTGGAATTCCGAGCTAGTTGAATCAAGCATAGGAAAATAGATTAGTTTCGGAGTCAAAGCTTCCATGACAACTAATAATAAGATTTCTGAGCTATGCTACCAAGAAATCAATTTCCAATAATATTTGGATTAGACCGAAACAATGATTTTTTATTTATTTATAAAACAATGATGTTTATATGGTCATAAATAGATGCTTACGGACTCTCTTATTTCGTATATAGAATGAATCCTCATGATTCTGCTTTGATAGAATCGAACCCATGTTATAGAAAGGTGGGATGACGAAGAGAGGAGGTTGCAAGTCTCCGAAGAAAAAGAAAGAAATTAAAAGACAAGAAAGCTGGAGCTTTAATCTTAAATACTTAGTTAATCAGAGCTTGAAACATTGATCTTTGAAGACTTGGGAGCTTGGTCGAGTTAGAGTCGAGGCTAGTAGCGGCGGTGAATGGCGCTCAGGGCAGGTGAGGTGTGCGAGGTTGTGAGAAGGTGCAGACTCTAGCGAGGCTAGCTAGCGCTACTGTGATGCTGCAGGGGCAGCGAGGCGCTTAGGAGCCCGAGAGGACAAAAGCTAGCGATGGTAGCTGGGCGAGCGCAGGGATGCGCGCGGGGCTGGGCTGCAACATCGGTGAGGCTAGCGCGAGCTAGGGGCAGCTGCAGAGAGGCTAATGGTGAGGAATTTTTTTCCGGTTTTTAGGTTTTGGTTTTTAGGACTAGGGCTAGGCTCATGCTGATAACGTGGTTAAGAATAAATTATTAGAGAGATATTGATGAGAATAGTTGTGTGTTTTCATTGATAATATGAGCTCTATATTGGGATTACAAATTACATAATCTTGGAGTACAAGGATTCCTATGCTAACTCGGAATAGGAAATCTCTCCTATTACAACTATAAACTAATCCTACTTTGACAAGGCACACTAAATATCAATATTCTTCGACAGAAAACAAAAAATATTGGAATTGAATAATTCATTGATTGAAAGAAAGCTCTGTATAAATAGAGAGTACAAAAAAATTAAGCATGAAAATCTGGAACGACTACCCCATAATTAACAACTCCTGAGTTCATAGGATACAACATTCAACTGCAACAATGCATACATGAATCTCATGACCACACTTATTGAAACCAATTATTAAACAAGGACTTTGTTTTAATCACTCAACCAAACTAGATATCACCCTACATGCACCCTCGTACATACAAATTACATTCACTCTAACCATCAAAATCTGATCGAGCTTCTTCATTTATTTTAAACTCCAATTATGAGTCACCTAGATCTAATGTTCAGGGTTTAGGGTTTATCGGTGATGCTTAAGCAATAGAGATGACAGATGACACCGTTTGAATGAAAGTGAGTACAAGGAGAATACCAGCTGCAACGACAGAGATAGTTGTCCAAGGTGTGTTGAAATAATTTTGTCTTAAATTTGCCATCCTTTTGTTCCACCTCGAATTGCAGTGGTCGGTCAGGTTTTGACAAACGGCAGAATAATAAAACTGATGAGGATCTACCATAAGCCCACTTCCAAGGCTGTTAATCAAACGAGAAACATCCTTGCTGTCACCTAGATTATTTTCAACAATACCGCAGTCGACAAGTAACTCCACATCCTTTGCAGTATTCACAAAACAATCGAGGATAGCAACATAATCACTCACATATTGTACTTCTGGAGGAAATTCGCATTGTTCAAAGGCAATGATATTTCTCATAGCAACCTCTGTTTGATCCCATACCGTTAATTTTGGAACTTCCAAGACCCCATCAGTGAATTGTATGGCGAGTAAGTCTCGACTTTCTCCCACTTTGAAGCTAATTCCTGCTTGGTGTAGCTCTGTCATAGTAGGTGAAGTTCCATAAGTACCTAACTCTCCGTCCTGTGATTTCAACATTATTGGTAGTATCAATAACGTTCTCAAAAGATCAAGAAGATGCTTTACTTCTAGTTGATGAGAACGTATTTTCTCCTCGTTTTCTTCCTCCGTTCCTTCTATAGCCATTACTAAATTGTCCACAAAGAAGTAGTGAGAAAGAAAAACCATTGAAGTCCTCTTAGTGAGCTCCAGGTCTCGGCTAAGCTCCTCGAGAATGAAGAATGGCAATTGATTTTCAAGCAACAACATGTCAGGCCACAGATCCCATAATAAATTTGGTTTACCATAGACGCAGTCGTTTTCATCCACCAAATCCGTGTAATAGCACCTTAGTAAGACTTCAATGATGAATGCAGCATCCACTAGAACGATTCTCGCTAAGTCATCACTTCCAAACTTAATTGTGTCCATGTAATAACTGCGCAGTCTTTCTTCTTTGTGCTTTATTCTTAGTATATAATTATTCAAGCTTAGCCTGTTCCGACCTAAAAAATCATGTAGGTACCTCTTTTTGTGTTCCTCCATGGGGAGTAAGTCTTTTTTGCCGTGATGGAGTGGGCCAATAGAGACTAACTTGGGTGTGTAAGCCTCTTCACGTTTATGCCGTAGTCGTTGAGGAGCTCTGTAGATGCAACGCATAGGAGACATACGAGACACCTGGTATAGCTCCTGTCCCCTGGAATCTTCTAATGAAGTGTTCTGGTTTTCTATGTCATTTGAATCTTCTAATACAGTATTGTTCTGGTCTTGTATATCATTTGGAGCAGCTTGACTGTATCTTCCCTGTCTATAACGTCCTTGTAATCCTCGATCAAGTCCAAACATCGTAATTAAACCTATGCGCGCGAAAAGAGAAGAAGATTAAACACATGAAGATCTTACCAGGTCTTAACTTGAATGTAAAATATGAAAAGTTAGAGAAGTGAAATGATGCTGAGTTGTAGGCGCAAGAAGGGGCTTTGTGTGGTATTATCAATGTTTAATACAACTCAGCTTTTCACTAGATATTCTAGTTATGGAGATCCACGTGTCATTATCGAAAAATGAAGAACGTGGAAGTATTTAACACAAATTTAATTTTTTTTATTATATACTAGGCTTGTGTCTGTGACGCTCATGTTATTGGTGAATAGGTTATTAATTAAAATTAAAAAAATATTTATAAAAGCAGTTTCTATACTAACTACTATACAACCATGGTTTTTTTTTTTTTTTTGGAGAATAATATTTTTTATTTTTTTTATGATTACAGTTCCTTGAATTCTGTTTTCTAACAGTTCTAGTAACTAAAGACTTTCAGAGCAATTCAAATTTTGGTAAAACCTTTTAACACCATACCTCAGCCTCCCTTTATAGTAGTTAGTAGTGTGTATGTGTTGACTAATTAAGAAAGCTCACTTTGTGGGTCAAAGTCAATGTGAAAAGATCAGAAGAAACCCTGGACACTAGACACCAGCGCTTGTGTGTGTGTGTATATATCTTATATAATTAAGTCAATTCTTAAGGAAATAGTTAAATTTTTGAAGTACCAGATATGCCCTCACATACTACAAATATTAATAAACAAATTATATCTATATGAGGATAAGATAGTTAATAAACTATATTATATTTGAAAAAATCTTATATAATTAAGTCAATTCTTGAGGGAATTGTTAAATTTTTGAAATACCATATATGCCCTCACATACTATAAATATTAATAAACAAATTATTTCTATATGAGGATAAGATAGTCAATAAATTATATTATATTTGAAAAAATTGCAATACCACCCATGAAAAAAGGAGAAGCTTTCCCCAAAATTAGGAGAGAAATTGCAGTAACTTTTTTAATTAAAAAAAACTAATAAAAGTCAATTGACATGTGTGGAGCACATGTTAAGGGGCTAGTATTAATTAGAAACTAGATCAGTAATTTGATCCCATCCAATGTACTAACGAAAAATGTAACCCTATCTTATTTTTTATTTATTTTTTGAGTCACTGACCCAAAAGAATAAAATTGAAAAATCATTATCCCATTAGTCTACCTAAATAACATTGCGGCATATTGAGGAAATGTTCTGAAAAGAGATGAAAATTCCAGAGATGTAATTTGTTGGGATATTTTTCAAGACTTTCGAATTAGGGGAAAAAGTTGAAAAAAGTAAAAATCCAATAACCGCCACCATTTAGAGTTAACTTCTCACACTCTTTTTTTTCTCCCTATGCATGCATGCATATATATGCAATTATGCATATATCAGTTCCTATAAAGCTCATCATTTTTGGGACTAAAAGGTTATTAGGCAATTAGATTAAGAATAGTAAAGTAGTAGACGCAATTAGGACACATGAATATGATAAAATGGAAGAAAATCCATATGTTCACCCTTGGGTGAAGTTACTCCACCTATATGAATTCATACCTTGCACTAATCAATTATTTTAAATTAATCTTCAATCATCATCACTACCGAAAAAAAAATCAATTGAATGAAAATCATCTAATTATGCATTCAATATATTGTATAAAAGAAACTGACGATTGGAGTAACGAGCATCATGATGGCCTGTGTATTTACTTGATCAAGAGGAATGATGAGCGAGTAGTTGCAAGAAGGGGCATTCTATGGTATTATAAATGTTTACTACTGTTTCTGGTGGCTTTCTTCGGGTACCTCACACAGAATGCTATATCGCCTGGGACACCGATTGAACTCCTAGACCCTGAATCAAGAATACAACGTTAGAGGGGTAAACCGTACCGGACGGTTTACACCTCTCCGATGCTTGAGTGAGAGACTAATATATGAGTATCAAGAAAATAGTGGGTAAAGGAGTTATTACGTACCCATCAAAGGTGGTTGTGTTAATGGCCTTATACTCGCGCATGGGGAAGGAGTCCCCCCTATATTCGATGTGGGACATAGGTTGTTCTTCTAATGCCATATCAGCTCTCTTGTTTATGTAATTAGGTGGGCTGTGACAGCCTTGCCCTGGGCCCTGGGTGGCTGAGGTGACACCCCATACGAGTCCTGCCATGGTGGGTTGTGAACCCTGCCCATGGTATAGTACTGGGGGGGGGTACTGAGGGATCATAATTGATAGTGCCAAACCTAGTGGAGACTTCCCTAGTATGTACAAGCTAGTCCCCCAAGTTCCCGTTCAAGATGTTTCTTGGGTGGGGACTTAAAATATTTTAGTCACAAGGTTTGGCACTAGTGTGCCTGTATGGAGTCCCCCAAGTTCCCGTGCAAGACATGTCTTGAGCGGGTTACGCTGTAGGTAGCTAATCTACAGTGCTCCGAATGTAACCCGTAAAGGTTAAAGAAGACCTCCGGGTACTCTGGGGGGGTTTGGGCCTCTAGTACCCGGAGGGGTAGAATGAGGAATGGATCCTTTGATACCCGATGGGGTAAAATGAGGTGCCAGAGCCTTTGGTACGCGATGGGGTAAAATGAGGGTTGGAGCCTCCGGTACCCGATGGGGTAAAATGAGGACTGGAGCCTCGGGTACCCGATGGGGTAAAATGAGGGCTGGAGCCTCTGGTACCCTATGGGGTAACATGAGGACTTGAGCCTCCGGTACTCGATGAGGTAAAATGAGGACTGGAGCCTCTGGTAGCCGATGGGGTAAAATGAGGGCTTGAGCCTCTGGTACCCGATGGGGTAAAATGAGGGCTGGAGCCTCTGGTACCCGATGGGGTAACATGAGGACTTGAGCCTCCGGTACCCGATGGGGTAAAATGAGGACTGGAGTAACATGAGGACTTGAGCCTCCGGTACCCGATGGGGTAAAATGAGGGCTGGAGCCTTTGGTATCCGATGGCGTAAAATAAGGGCTTGAGCCTCCGGTACCCGATGGGGTAAAATGAGGGCTTGAGCCTCCGGTACCTGATGAGGTAAAATGAGGGCTGGAGCCTCTGGTACCCGATGGGGTAACATGAGGACTTGAGTCTCTGGTACCCGATGGGGTAAAATGAGGACTGGAGCCTCTAGTACCCGATGGGGTAACATGAGGACTTGAGCCTCCGGTACCTGATGGGGTAAAATGAGGACTGGAGCCTCTGGTACCCGATGGGGTAAAATGAGGACTGGAGCCTCTGATACCCGGAAGGGTTGGTAGTGCATGTGGGCCACGTGGGGCAGAGTGGGCTGTGTAATAAATGCCCGTCCCTTCAACTGGAGGTTTCGAGGCGTGGGCAGAAGCGTAAGACACTTGTAGTGATCCTGTGATTGAAGGCTTTTCGGCTTCAACGGTCATAATGCTTTAGAGATTGAATTTAAGAGGGAAACAGACTGTTTCCCTTCTCACTATTTGAGAATTCCTGAAAAACGCTGAGAATTTGTTCCTTGCTATTCTTTCTTTCTGCTTGCTTATGTTGTCGTCGCTGTGAAGAGGAGAGACGAAGGCTTTGAGGCTCAATCATGGGGAAAGCTTTGGCCAGAAGAGCTACTGTAGAAGGAAAAAAGGTAAGAGGATGTGGTTTGGGTTTTTTTTTTTTTTTTAGTTTGTTATGCTGTTTGTTTTGCTTTTGGGTTTGCATCTTTCTGGGTTTTGTCTGATTTGTGTGGGATTTACGGTTCTTCTATTTTTCTTGTGTTTCTGGATCTATTCGGAGTGAATAGTGTGTGAAAGTGGGTAAAAATCGCTACGGCCGATTGGGTATTTCTGGGTTTGTAAGTGTTTCTGGGTTTGTTTTGTTGTTGTCTTTGTTTGATTTTCTGGGTTCTGAAAGTAGGGGTTGATCCGCGCTTTTACCAAGCCCTAGATCCTAAACTTAGGCTAATCCTAGTGTTTCTGATTCCAGATATAGCGAATTTTGAGGTCCCGGTTGACATAGTTCTTAGGATGGAATCAGAAACCATGGCCGGGGATGCGGGATCGTCGAATCAGTCTTCTGCGAGGCAAGTGGAAGCGGATATCGACCTGTACTTGGCACGAAGTAGAACCGGGAAGGAATTAGCGGAGCATACCTGATCATCGACTGGGGTTTTCTCGGAGAATAGTGAGGAGACTGATGAAGGTGAGAGCGAGGGTGGATCTGCGGAGGCGCCGGTAGTTACAGTGGCTATTCCCGAGGGCATCCCGAAACCTAGGTACACTTTAGTGGATGGGACTGTATGTGACGAACCCGGGAGAAGTATGACTATGAAGGAGATCATCGCCATGAGACTGAAGTGGGGAATACCGGATGAGGTAGAGCTTAGGCCTCTCAAGGCTGGAGAGATGGCTGCGAATCCTCCCCCGGGATGGGTGGTACTACACGAGAACCATTTCCACCAAGGGATATCGCTACCGCTGCCCCGGTGCCTACAGTATCTTTTGCGGATGCTGAACCTGTCACCGGGGCAGTTGACCCCGAATGCAGTGCGACAAATACTTAGTATGATGGCCATGTGGGACTTGTGCCAGCAAGGGTGGCCTTCCATAAATGAATTCCGCGCAGTACACAGGGTTCTGTACTCAAGGAAGCAATCATGTATAGGTACAGTGACGTTTGCCGCCAGGGACTACGAGCCTTTAGTTACTGATATGCCTACCTCAATGAGCAAAATGTGGAGAAATAAGGTATTTCTTGCTGGAGGGCGGTAGCAAATTAAGAATAGGAAGTGGCACCTGACCGGTACTTTCCAAGCTATCGGGGACCAGGCCTATTCATTATCCGAGGTGGAAAGGAAAAGGATAGCCTGGGTATACGCTGTTTGGAGTGAGGAGGAGACAAGCTCTTATTGATTCATCTGGTACTCTATACTTGATAGGCTAGGGCTGGGAGACTCCCCGGTGAGGCTTACATTTCTATTAATGTGGATGTGTATGTCACCGTTTCCTTTTTGTCTTACTAGCTTTCTAACTGACTGTAGCGAGAGCGCCGAAAAGGAAGCCCCGGAAAGGTAAGAAGGACGACTGGATGGACGACAACCAGTTGATGGACATGCTGATGAGCCAGGGAGAAGACGCCCTTCACATTGAAGTCGACCTGGACTTGAAGGCTACGGGTCGATCAGTTGAAGAAGCCCTACTGAAGATTACTGATGAAGGATATGGGGAGCCTGACCCTGATGCTCCCGTGACCCAAGTCGAGCAGCCCTCTACCGGGGATGTTGTCACTATAGCTGATCCCGGAAGGGAAAAGGTACCGGTCGCTGTATCTCTCTCTTCTCGATCCGCTGGTAGCATGAAGTCATGCTTCCCCGTGAGAAGAAGAGATCGCATAGACACCGGCACCAAAGCGAGGATAAGCAGGAGGTGACCTATACTGGTCGGGATGTCAAAGAATCTGTGGCGAAGAGGCAGAAGAAAAATCCTCCGGGACCAGAGTCATCGCTCTCGCTTGGCATGTTGTCCCTGCCATATCGGTAATCCCCAAGAAGCCCATTAAACAGCTGTTGAGTGAGTACGGGGTTGCTGATGAGAATTTCGTGCAGTCCATGCTCGCCGACCTGAAGCATATAGACCTCGATCGGGTGCGGGCCAAAGATAATACTCCGCAAGAGAATCGGCGCCTTACCCGGGAGTCAATGATGCGGGTTTGGGACCGTTTTACCCTTGTCTATCAACTTTTTTTTTTTTTTTACGGTGCTGCTAACGGTATGTTTGCAGGCACTCTTCAATGTATACGTGATTGATGCCAGCGAGGAAGATACGCACCTGAAGGAGGAGGTTAGCAATCTCTCCGGGCAGGTGAAGTATCTGCATGGGGAGAAAGCCAAGCTGGAGAAGGAGCAGGACTCCCTGAAAGAGAAGATTAAGTCCTTGACTCCGATAGTTACCGAGCTGGATGCGGCAAAGAGACGAATTACGGAGCTTGAAGGACAAATGTATGAGGCGAGGGATGAGGTGAAGAGTTCCCGAGACTCTGAAAAGGAAGCTGCAGAATCAGCCAAGTCCTGGAAGACGAGGGTAGATCATCTGGATGAGCACCTTCCCGTGCAGAGGCGCGAGGCCGTGGAGGAGTACAAGGGCTCTCAATAGCTCATTGATATGTTGATTGCTGCTCAAGACAAGGCCGTGATTATGAAGTTCAAGGAGTGGGTGGCAGCCGGGTATCTAGATGAAAACAAATTCAAGCGGGGACTCCTTGAGAAGTAGAAGAAAGAGCAAGAGGTGGCAGCCGAGTCTGGTGCCGGTGGATCCCGGAGTACCTCTCGAGAGCAGTAGTCCCCCGGGAACAGATTTATATAACATAACCATCACCTTTTTTTTTTTTTTTTAGTAGAAATTATCCTTGTCTTGAACAATGACTTAATTCCTTTGCCCGGTTGTCCGGGTTTTTACTTTTTTTTTTTTTGAATGGAAATGTTTGAACTTGAATGGGAATTGGAAAGAAATTAAAATTTCTAGGGTTTTATACCTAGCCTTGAGCATTTACTTGCATCACTTATTACCGGATAAAGTAACTGATAATAGTTATGTCCGGGAATGCCCGGTGTAGGTAAAGAGTGCTAGAAATGGTCTAAATAATTCATTTTTCCATTCAAGTACCACATGGTGGTTAATACAGAATAAGTACCCGATGGGTAGCTTGCCATAACTGTATGGTCAAAAAGCAAAAGCTAGGACAAGATGCTCTGGGAGCTACTTGTAATAGTACCGTAGCCGCTGAGTATTCCATGGATGCCGGGAAACGACTCCGTCAGTGTCCCGGATGTAAAAGGTTGCTGGGCCTACCACTTTGACGATCTCGTAAGGGCCTGTCCAAGATGGATCCAGCCCACGGGGCTCTGGGTAGACCTGCTTCATGACCCAGTCTCCCAACTTTAATGTCCGGGACTGTACCTTGGCATCATAATAACGAGCTATCCTCCGCTTCTTTGCCAAGTTGTACATGTGTGCCACATCCCTACGTTCCTCGAGTAAATCAGCATCGAGCTGTACGCCCTCTGAGTTGGTACCCGCGTTGAAGTATTCGATCCTGGGACTCTAGATTTGTGTTTCAATGGGGAGAATCGCTTCAGATCCGAAAGCCATGCAGAAGGGGGTCTCTCCGGTGGTCTCTGTTGCCGTGGTCCTGATAGCCCACAATACCTCCGGGAGTTTAGCAGCCCAAAGACCCTTGGCCTCATCGAGCTTCTTCTCCAGCAACTTCTTGATTATCTTGTTGACAGCTTCGGCCTGACCATTGGTCTGGGGGTGAGCCGGGGATGCATAGAGGATTCTAGTGCCTAAGTTTTCGGTGTAAGCCCTCAACTCGTCATTGTCGAACTGGGTACCATTGTCCTTGACTATGGTGTCCGGGACCCCAAACCTGCAGTAGATGTTCTTCCACAGGAAGTTTTTTACCTTTTCCGTGGTGATAACGACAAGAGGTTATGCTTCTACCCACTTTGTTTGGTAGTCTACAGCGACAATGGCGTATTTGAATTGTCCCACCGCTGTGGGAAGTTTTCCTATTAGGTCCAGGCCCCACTGGCAGAATGGCCAAGGTGCAAGGAGGATGGAAAGGGCAATGGGTGGTGCCCTTGGGATATTTGAATACATTTGGCACTTGTGGCAAGAACTAGATATTGTTTGAGTTAGGGCCGACATAGTTGGCCAGAAATATCCTGCTCTTAGGGTCTTGTGTTTAAGTGACCGGGCTCCAGCATGGTTACAACATACACCAGCGTGTATGTCCATCATTATTTTGTGGCCGTCCTCCGGTGTTACACACTTCAGGTTGGGGAAGCAGTGACCTCTTCTGCATAACTTTCCGTTCATGATCGTGTATCGAGCTTACCTTAACTGGAGTCTCCTGGCCTCGACCTTATCGTCTGGTGCTAGACCATCCACCATGTACTTTAAGATTGGGTCCATCCAGGAGGCTGTGTGGTCCACTGTGAATATTTTTGACACTGTTTTAGAAGTGCTATGCCTTTCTAGTATTTCGACCTTGGTGGCCCCGTAGGTAGGACTTCGGAAAGTTGCCGCAATCTTAGAGAAGGTGTCTGCCTTGTCGTTCTCTGCTCTCGGTATTTGGCTGAGAGTGTAGGAGGTAAATCTTTGAACCAATGCCCGACCTAAGGCCTGGTAGGAGGACATATGGGGCTCCTTTACCTCGAAGTTACCACTGGCGTGGTTCACGACTAACTGAGAATCGCTGAATATATTGAGGTGCTGGACACCTAGTTCCCGGGAAATCTGTAGACCTGCTATGGGTACCTCGTATTCTGCGGCATTGTTGGATGCCTTGAAGGCAAATTTGAGGGCATACTCGTAGACTTGATCGTCCGGGCTAATTAGCAGGATATCGGCGCCACTTGTCCTTTTGTTAGACGCTCCATCAACATACAACCGCCAAGTGCTTGGTGGAGGTGGATCCGGGGCTGGTGGCCCAAGGGATCTCGGGGGCGGGTTATGAGAGGGAATTGACTCGGAAAAAAAATCTGCCACTGCCTGGCCCTTAATAACTGTCCGGGTTGGTACTTGATGTCGAATTCCCCCAATTTGATGGCCCATTTAATTAACCTGCCCGACGTCTCTGGTTTCTGCAGAACCTGCCTCAATGGATGATTAGTGAAAACGGTGATCGAGTGTACCTAGAAGTAATGTCTAAGCTTCCGGGCCGATACTAGGAGGGCCAATGCTATTTTGTCAACATCTGGGTATCTGGATTCTGCACCAGTGTAACCTTTTCCAGCGTAGTACATCGGGTACTCGCAATCGAAGTCTTTCCTAATCAGAGCGGAGCTCAAGGCCGACGAAGATGCCGCAAGATAAATGTAGAGCATTTCTCCTGGGACAGGTTTGTAAAGTAGAGGTACCTCGGCTAAGTATGCCTTTAGGCCATGAAAAGCAGCTTCGTGCTCAGCGGTCCAAGCTATTACCTCTACGTGCTGGGTCTTTAGCAGCCTGAAGAAAGGAGTACACATGTCCGTCAGCCTGGAGATGAATCTTGACAGGGTGGCTACTTTACCTGTAAGAGATTAGACCTCGTTCTGGTAGGTTGGGGATACCATGTCTAATATAGCCTGCACCTTCTCTAGATTAGCCTCGATTACCCTGTGGCTAATGATGTACCCGAGGAACTTTCCTACCTCGACCCCAAAGATGCACTTCTGTGGGTTAAGCCGCATACCGTTCCGTAGTATGATGGCGAAAACAATTGACAAGTTGGTTACGTGATCCTCTGAGGTTAAACTTTTTACCAGCATATCGTCCACGTATAACTCCATGATAGTACCGATGACTTCTTCAAACATGGAGTTGACAAGTCGCTGATAAGTGGCGCTTGCATTCTTCAATCCGAAGGGCATGACCTGGTAGCAAGGAGACCTTTGTTTGTGGTGAAGGCAGTGTACTCCTCGTCTGCAGGGTTCATTCAAATTTGGTTGTATCCACTGAACGCATCCATGAAACTGAGTAACCGGTATCCAGCAGTGGAGTCAATTAGTTGGTCAATTCGTGGGAGCGGGAAGCTATCCTTAGGGCATGCTCGGTTGAGATTTGTGTAGTCCACACACGTGTGCCATGATCCCGGAGATTTCTTTGGTACTATGACCACGTTGGCTAACCATCGAGGGTATGTCACTTCCCTGACAAATTTGATGGCCATAAACTTCTTCACTTCAACCTGGATAGCCCGGTACTTGTCATGTGTGAAGGCTCTACGCTTTTGTCTTACAGCTGCCAAGAAAGGAATAATGCTAAGGTTATGCGTGGCTATCTCAGTTGGTATACCGGGCATATCCTCGTATGACCTGGCAAAAGCTGATGCGTTAGAGCGGAGGAATGAAATCAACTCTTCCCTGATTACCAGAGGCAGCTTGGTGCCTACCTTGACGGTCCTGTCTGGGAACTGCTCCGATAGTACTACCTCTTCGATGTCTTTCACTGCACTGGGCCATTCTTCGTCATAGTTGGTATCGTCTCTGGGGTCTTTGTACCTGTCTGTCAGAGGGTTAGTAGCTACGGGCAACATCTCAGACTTTCCTTTGCCACGAGATAAGGTCAAAGAATACCATTGCCTTGCCGCAGCTTGATCACCCCGAATGGTGGCGGTGCCACTTCATTACTAGCATGTGACCTGCAATGAAGGTTTTTAGACACCAGAGTGCCGGTCGACCCAGGATAGCATTATAGGATGAGGCACAGTCGACTACAATGAACTCTGTTTTGATGGTTGAACAATTCGAACTTTTCCCTACCGTGATCGATAGGTAGTCTGATCCGAGTGGCTGGATGATATCTCCTGAAAAGCTAATGAGGGGCTCGTTATCTTGTGACAGCTTGGCTATTCCCCTGTTCAAAGCTTTGTATGCGTCGCGAAATAATACTCTAACCGAGGCCCCAAAATCCACGAGTACGCGGGACATTATGTAATGGTCCATTTGGAGCGTGATCAGGAAGGGATCATCATGGGGCATCTTCAGATCAGCTTCCTCCTCCTGCAGGAATGTGATGGATTTCCACCCGATGTTTAACTCTTGTAGCGGGCCTTGTGGAAGTTGAAAACTTCCAGGTGACTGAAACTAGAGTTTCGCTTCTTCCTCTGGGGAGGTAGCTCTTTCGAGCCCCCACCGTGGATCGTGAAGATCTGGTCGTACACGTCTATAGCTCCTATCTCCTTAGCAGGCAAGTACCACTGAAGCTTGCCCCTCTGGATAAGTCACTCGATAGTATGTTTTAAAGCCACTCAGAGATTGGTATTGTGCCCGGCATTCTCGTGATACGTACATAACCTTCTGGTATCCTGCTGGGTAAGTTTACTCTTCGGGAACTTTCTCGGTGGTGGTCCAGGTATCTCATCCTTGCTCTCGTTCCAAATAGTCTCATATGAAGCGTTGAGGATAGTGAACACCTCATACCGGGGTGGGGGTGGCGTTCGCGGGGCTCGTTGTGCCCTCTGCTCCTGGTGAGGCTGGGTGGTTCCATAACTGTTAGACCTGGACGAGGACTCTTTGCTTCTCTTGCTCTAGGAATGGGATGACCGGTCTTGACTATGGACCCACTCCCTGTTTCGTGGTTCATCCCTGACCATCGAGGCCGGGGGTCCTTAGCTCTGGTCTGGGGGTGTTCCCATACATTTCTAATTCAGCCTGGGCGTGTCTGATGGCCGTAGCCATCAGCTCGACGTAGTTAGCCGGAGGGTTATGATTAATCTCGTAGAGAAATTCTCCACGCCTTAAGCCCCACCTGAAAGCCAGCTCCGCCAGTTCCTTATTAAGATCCCAGCACTTAGCGGTAGCCGCCTGCCATCAGTTAACAAAAGACTTCAAAGTTTCATTCTCCCCTTGCTGGACTTTCAGTAGGCCCTTTGGGGTGTGTCTTTGGGGTGTGTATCGCATCGCTACGCAAGATGAATCGAGCTACAAACTTGTCAGTAAGTTCCCTGAAGTTCCCTAATGAACCGGTCGGCAGTTCGTAGAACCAACTCAAAGCCTCCTCTGACAAGGTCTCCTGGAACATATTACAACACACTTCATCCGTATACCCCTTGGCGTTTGTTTGCGATCGGAAGGCCTATAGGTGTCGGTATGGGTCTTCAACTCCCGTATAGTCAATCTTCAGTGGCTTTGATATATTCGCTCGAATGGCGCCTCTGACTTCTTGGGTAAAGGGACCCGGACGATCCTCGTACGTGGTCAGGGCTCTCCGGGTGTCCCTACTCTCCGTTGCCTCTACCCTTGCCTGCAGGGCACGCAAAGAGTTGCTCATTTGCAAAAGCAACGCCATGTTTGGGTAGGTTACCAGTGGGTTATTTTGAACTGGCTGTGGTAACGGTGGAGGTGGTAGATGCCTCAAGCTTTCAGGGAGCAAGTCTACCGGTACCTGGATTATCCGCTGACCGCTTTCTGTGAACGGGGTTGGGGCGAGACCGGGGCCTGTCATTACCTAAGCAACATTTACATCTGTTGCTATTTGGGATGCTCTAGCCAGGGCTTGGGTGAGTGCCTCATTGTGCTGGTGCCTCCTGTACTGCGCTCGGGCCAGCGCGGTGTTTTCGTCTTCCAACTCCTGTAGTCTTTGTTGTGAAAGGTGGTTTGTTTCCCTATCGGTTCTTCGTTGTTCCCGATCAATTCTGGCTTGTTCCCTGAAGGCTGCGATCTCCGCTCGCATAAACTCCAACTCCGATACCGGAGCTACCTGAACTGGGGCCTCGGGGTGCTGTGGGTCCAAGAATCAGGGACCATGCCTCTTCCAACACTTGGCGTTTCTGCTGATGAAGTACCCGGAGAGAATATCAGTGCCCGGGCGACACTTCTACCCTCTCCTGCTGTTTCTTCCGGCTCGGTCATGACGGATCCTCAACGCGTCTCCCCCTATATGGCGCACCAATGTTTCTGGTGGCTTTCTCCAAGTACCTCACACAGAATGCTATATCGCCTGGGACACCGATTAAACTCCTAGACCCTGAATCAAGAATACAACGTTAGAGGGGTAAACCATACCGGACGGTTTACACCTCTCCGATGCTTGAGTGAGAGACTAATATATAAGTATCAAGTAAATAGTGGGTAAATGAGTTATTACCCATCAAAGGTGGTTGTGTTAATGCCCTTATACTCGCGCACGGGGAAGGAGTCTCTCCTATATTCGATGTGGGACATAGGTTGTTGTTCTTCTGATGCCATCAGCTCTCTTGTTTATGTAATTAGGTGGGCTGTGCCAGCCTTGCCCTGGGCCCTGGGTGGCTGAGGTGACACCCCATACGAGTCCTGCCATGGTGGGTTGTGAACCCTGCCCATGGTATAGTACTGGGGGGGGGTACTGAGGGATCATAATTGATAGTGCCAAACCTAGTGGAGACTTCCCTAGTATGTACAACTACAACTCAGCTTTTCACTATATATACTAGTTATGGAGATTCACGAAAATGAAGAAAGTGAAAGCTTTCCTCATTTATGAAAATTGATTTATAATATATTAGGCTTGTGCTCATATGACACATGTTATTGCTGACCTCTTAATCTATTTACTAGACCTCTCTTATTTTTTAATTATTAAATGACCTATATGTCTTTATATAAAAATACTGCTACAAACAACAAAATTTAAGAAGAAAAAATATTTTTTTTCTTCTCTCTCCATAGTTTTATAATAATAGAAACACAATTCATAGTACTTTTATTATTCATTTTCCTCATCCTTAATGCTCGGAATATTTCATTTATAAGTAATGTTAAGTTAGGTATTTCAAAGAGTTTTAGATAGTAAATTTTACTTTTTAAAAGCAAATAGGAGGTGTAAAAAGCATATGAGGTTAAATGAGCAAATATGGAGATCCCAATAGAAAAACTCTTCA
>BDJD01003840.1:68940-90589 GCA_002564525.1 Rosa multiflora
AAATACGTCTGCATCAGTGCTCTCTATTTTAGCCAGTTTTGAATTTATATTAATTTTTTAAACGAAGATTAAATAGTTTAAATGTATTTATAAATTACTTAAAATAAATAGTTTAAATTATAGAGAACCTCATATCGCTCTCTACATTTAAAAGCGAGATAGTTAAAAGCCTAAAAGTTATAATGGAGAGCCACTTAGAAGTCTGGTGCAGCTATTAAAATATATAAAAAACTAAACATGCTCTCCAAAATATCTAAGGAGCTAAAATAGAGAGTCTGCTAAAGATGCTCTAATTCTTTAATACACCCCCTTATTTTTATAAAACTTTAGGACTAAATTTTGCTTACTACCCTGTACTTTTAAGGTTTCATCAGTTCAGTCCCTCGGCTTCTAATTTTATCAGAAAAGACATTGCACTCTTATTTCTCACCCAATATGTCAATTCCGTTAATACTCAGTCAAATTTTGGTGTTGACTTGCTGATGTGGCAAGGGGACTTTTGGGTGAGTTAACACCAAAATTTGACCAAACAGACCTATTGAGTGAGAAATGAGAGTGTAGAGACTTTTCTGATAAAATTAGAAGCCGATGGACTGAATTGATAAAACTCTAACGACACATAATTTAGTTCAAAATTTAAAACTCTATTTTACCCCTGTTCCCAGCTGAAAGGGAAAAAAAAAAGTGAGAGAGAGTAAAACCCACATGTGATTGTTTAGATCTCTCTCCTGCCCTAATCTGCATTTTGACACGGCAATTGCTGAGTTCTTCTTGTCTGATTAGTAATTGCATTGTTTAATTCAGTCGGGTTGGGTTGTAAACTTGTAATACTCTCTCAAAACGCTAGTTTATTTTTAAAAGTTTTTAACAGTGTCGTAGTCATCCAAAAGAAAAACAAAACGACGTAGAGTCAACTCACAGCTGCCTTGCATGTAGTTTTATCTGTTCATTTGGCCAACTTGCTTGATTCAATCACGTGATATGTGGGCTGTTATTCACGTGATATGTTTGGCCAACTTAAATTAATCATCTGTGACATAACTTAATTATTTATCTATGACATTTTCTTTGCCTGATTAGTCAGTATGATAATCAATGTCACCGGTGCAGGTGTTTACCGGGAGAGGAGGGAATCATAATAGGAAGAAATTAATTTTATTTCATAATGGGAATAAACAAAGAGCTGGGAAATTATTATTCATAAATTTGGATCGTCAATCTGACTTAAAGATTTGTTAATGACTTATAGAAGAGTGAAAAATAGGAAAAAGAAAGACTTCTTCTCTTCGGTTAAAAACAGAGAGAAAGAAAAAAAGAAAGACCGGTAGTTAGTCTATTAAATTAATAATTATATTATACGTGCTTTGTTTATTGATTTAAACGTGATTCGTGTGAGTTATTCTCGTGATTGGTGTGAGTTGTGTGTGGTTTGAGTTACTCATACGGGCTTGCAAAAGTTTACCGGGTTTGTTGTGTGACAAAACTGAGGCAGCGAGCTAGCAGCTTTACGGTAGGAAGATATGATATGTACAAAAAATGTATATAAGGTGTGATGGCCTAGTCTCCCATTGAGTTTCCAGCCATAAAAAATGAAAAATAAATAAATAAATTAGATGTTTATTACAAAAAATTTCAGAGTTATCGGCATTTGCATTTGCCGTTTCATCTTAAATTATTACAAACTAGTATATAACAAGGTTTATTCAAGGTTTTCTTTCTATATATAGTAGACAATTGATAAAATAAACATATCTAAAAGTTTCACTTAAAATTTCCATGTTTTTCTTCAAATTTCCATCATTTTTCTTGATTATATATCGAAATCGATATATCCTCGATATTTCCGTCGAAATTTCCATTTTCAGGACCATCGATATTTCCTCGAAACTCGATATTTTGGTCCTTGCCCTAATCTGCATTTTGACACGGCAATTGCTGAGTTCTTCTTGTCTGATTAGTAATTGCATTGTTTAATTCAGTCGGGTTGGGTTGTAAACTTGTAATACTCTCTCAAAACGCTAGTTTATTTTTAAAAGTTTTTAACAGTGTCGTAGTCATCCAAAAGAAAAACAAAACGACGTAGAGTCAACTCACAGCTGCCTTGCATGTAGTTTTATCTGTTCATTTGGCCAACTTGCTTGATTCAATCACGTGATATGTGGGCTGTTATTCACGTGATATGTTTGGCCAACTTAAATTAATCATCTGTGACATAACTTAATTATTTATCTATGACATTTTCTTTGCCTGATTAGTCAGTATGATAATCAATGTCACCGGTGCAGGTGTTTACCGGGAGAGGAGGGAATCATAATAGGAAGAAATTAATTTTATTTCATAATGGGAATAAACAAAGAGCTGGGAAATTATTATTCATAAATTTGGATCGTCAATCTGACTTAAAGATTTGTTAATGACTTATAGAAGAGTGAAAAATAGGAAAAAGAAAGACTTCTTCTCTTCGGTTAAAAACAGAGAGAAAGAAAAAAAGAAAGACCGGTAGTTAGTCTATTAAATTAATAATTATATTATACGTGCTTTGTTTATTGATTTAAACGTGATTCGTGTGAGTTATTCTCGTGATTGGTGTGAGTTGTGTGTGGTTTGAGTTACTCATACGGGCTTGCAAAAGTTTACCGGGTTTGTTGTGTGACAAAACTGAGGCAGCGAGCTAGCAGCTTTACGGTAGGAAGCCAATTTTGTGACTTTACCGTTATTAAGACTTCCTCTTGTAGTGAGCTCTGATGAGCATTTAAGTTTTATCTTGTTGTTGACCATTTAATTCGTAAGCTTGTGTAATATATAACCCTATGGAGCGAGTGTATATTAACTTTGAGGGTACCCTCAATCAGTATGTACTTGGTTTAAAGGGAAAAAGATTCCAGGTATTTTGTATTGATGACTGAACGTTCACGCATGTATAATTATGGGATTATATATATCGATTTTCATGTGTGTAAAATCAGGGGCGTGACACCTAATTAAACCTGATTAAATAAACATCAAAACTAGAATCATAGATACTAAATAATATTATTCTTGGAATCCCAATCAAGATTTTGCTCGAGAATACCGATATATCCAAAAGAGTAATTTATGATTAATTCTATCATTAAGAAGTCAACTTGAATACCAATTTTCAATATTCAAATTATTTTTCTTAATGTGAAGCCGCTTCTTTCTTTTCGAGATTTTTTGTTGAAATTGGCTAAAATTTCATCCTACATCATTCTCCTCCTCTTGAAAAGAACTCGACCTTGAGTTCCTCTTGAATGCAGCTCGATCATTACTAGAAATAAAACATGATAAGCCATTAATTTCAATATTCTCAAAATTAAAAGATATCACCATGAATCCAATACCGTAGACAAGTTTAGAATAAGCATCTTGAAACTTGAACTCCTCCACTTGAAAAGGAAAGGGCATTGACTTCTCCTTGGGTTGATCTTGAACACAATTAGGCATGCATGAAGTGGATATCGATGTGATGAATGAATCAGCTTCCTTGTCTTTAATGAGTTTCTCTTCAATCTTCAAAGTGGCTTCTTCATGTTCCTTTTCACACACCTCAGGATGGTTATTCTTGATGTTCTTCGTTCCAGGTTTGATTTTAATTTTGTGCGACTCCCACCTAAATAAATATGTGTTGTCTTTGCAATAACCACCTTTGACGCTTTCATGCCATGGTCTTCCAAAAAGCACATTAGTGTCGTCCATGTCAATCACATGACAAGTAACCTCTTCTTTATAAAATTGCTCCATAGAGATAGGAAATTTACAACCCTCTGTTACTTGTGCATATTCATCCTCCTCAAATGGAATCCAGTATGGATCACTCAGCTTCACGGTCGGTAATTGAAAATAATCCACAATTTTGTTTGCTACAAAGTTCTCTCGTAGGCCACTGTCAATTATGACAGAGCATACCTTATCTTTGATGACACATGTAGTTCGGAAGTCGTCGTAATCCGGCATTGTGAATATCCAACATTCCATGTTTCTTCTTTTTTTTTGTTTTTTTTGTTTTTTGGATTGATGAGGTTGTTGTAGGGGGAATCCCTTGCCATATTCCTCTTCAACGAAACTTTCTTTGATAGATACTCTACGACCAGCGTCGTTGAGGTTGGTGGTAGTGAACTTCTCCCTTGGATCGTCGTCTGCTAAGAAGCGGGCGATACCCGTTCTGATACCAAATGATGCGGAAAACATGAACACAATAGTAAGAGGCTCTGTCAAGCGTCGAAAGCCATATGAGATTAGCTAGAATCCACTAGCAATTACGAGCACAGCCGTAAGAAATATAGAGAAACTTCTCTAATATTTGGTTTTTTTTTATTGATAACTTGAATGAAAATTACAATCTAAGAGGTGCTTTATATAGGGCACATAGCATAAACCTAATACAACTAGAAAACATAAAGAACAATTTATTGTAGACTAAAACTGGAAACCTGATTAAATAAAAATCGAAACTAGAATCCTATATACTAAAGAATATTATTTTTGGAATCCCAATCAAGATTTTGCTCGAGAATCCCGATATATCCAAAAGAGTAATTTATGATTAATTCTGTCATTAAGAATCCTATTTGAATACCAATTTTTAATATTCAAATTATTTTTCTTAATGTGAAGACGCTTCTTTCTTTTCGAGATTTTTTGTTGAAATTAGCTAAAATCTCGTCCTAGATCAGGCAAAATGATCAATGTACATAGGGCCTGACATCAAACTTTTATGCTAGAAGAAATTGAAAGAGGCAATTGTCATAAGCTCATTAACCAGATTTTTTGTTTCTTTGGTGGTACATAAGAGGTTCTCAGACTAACAGAACATATACATTCATGAATGCTCTAGAACTACTATGAGCTGTATATCAGTAGCAGGCACAGTTGCAAAATTGCAAAGTTGACTGTTGTTTTGTTCTTTCATAATATTGTTATATGGGAAAACATCACCAATGGTCACTGAGTTATGACTTATTCGACATTTAACTCACTGTATTTTCAACAACATTACTTAACTCACTCAGTTTTACATCCGTCTTTCACTTAACTCACTGTCGTTAATTCTGCCGTTAAAAGCTATTAAAATTGAGGGTATATTTGTCTAAACACTAAAAAAATGCATTTCTAACTTCTTCTTCTTTTTTTAAACAAAAAAAAAAGACAATTTTTTTTTCAAATTATATTTAAGTTAAAAAGATTATTTTTTATTAGAAATCTCAGAAATTTAAAAAATTGAAAAAAGTCTAATAAATGTAAATTGAGAGTATATTTGTCTAAACACTAAAAAAATACATATCTAACTTCTTATTTTTTATTTAAAAAAGACAATTTTTTTTCAAATTATTTTTTATTAGAAATTTCAGAAATTGAAAAAAAGTCTAATAAATGTAGTTTTTTTTTAAGTTAAAAATAATTTTTAAGTGTTTTGACAAATATACTCTCAATTTTAACGGCTTCTAACGGTAGAATTAACGATAGTGAGTTAAGTGAAAGACGGATGTAAAATGAGTGAGTTAAATGATATTGTTGAAAATACAGTGAGTTAAGTGTCGAATAAGTCATAACTCAGTGATCATTGATGATATTTCTCCATTGTTATATATACAAACTCAGGAAGCAACAAAAGCAGTGCACTCACACAATTTTCAAGAATTGTTATTGCTAAGTAGAAGAGAATACTCAAATCACAGGTGTGTATATATCTAATGCATGTGCTCCACACATTTGAATTTAAATAAAGCAACCCCAGCTAAAAATTTGCAAAACTTCAGTGTTGTTTTGTTCTTCCATAACTGTTACAGACAACAATTTGCAAAACTCCTCACACAGTTGATATCTAACTTTACTAAGAAGTATCAGTAAATACGGATAAATTGTTCTGGACCATCTCCGGTGAGGACCTCCCTTTCTAATAGCACATCTACTGATCCACTGTTTATCAAAGGAATCCCAGTTATTCCTTATATGCTCTTTGCAATCTCATACGCACTGTCAAGTTTCCATTATATGTTTCACTGACAAGTCAATGCAAGTCTCTGACTCTACAAAAGTTACTTCCTTTATGCCCGACCTTAAAGACCTCCAACTATTCTTGCAAATAATTGTTTCTTAGGAACAAGAGCAGGATCTTCACCTGGTATGAACCATGTAAATCGATAGCTTGGCCCCGGTTGGTATAAGAGACTAAGACCTTCTGAACCGGATCTTCGCCTGGAGTCCATATCCTGACTTTGGCAGTGGCACAACAAAACTCATTGATGCATAGATCGCTGGTGATGAATATGGTCATCTTGTGGAAAACGAGTGCTCCAAAAATATGGGATGGATGAGTGGTATATGCCAAATTGCTCAAAATAATACCACAATGTTAACAATTGTCTCCTAGAGGCTACATGATTATCAACCTCCAATGACAATCTTAACCACAGCCATGCTTAAAATCCCCAGTTTCAACTCTAACCAAAACTGGCAGAATAATCAAAAGTTTTCACTAAAACACATTGAGGACACTACTACCATAATTACTTTGTTGCACCAGTCGTGAACCGAACAAAAACATAAACTTTCTAAAGATTCCGTGTTGAATCCATCTTAATTAAGATAATATGCTGAATATATGTATGCAAAAAACAGTTCCAATAGCTTGATGTCTCAAATGCTGGATGCAGATACATTGCTTTATAACAGAACAAAGCACACCCAGAAGGAAGAAAAAAACAAACACAAAACAACAAAATAAACCTGCACATATGAAACAAGTAGGGTGAGGTCGGACAGAGAGAGTTGTCTAACTCAACACAATGGAAAGAAATGGCTGTTAATCACCAACTAAACTATTGTTCCATAAAAAGAAAAAAGAATCATCAACTAAACTGACAAGGAATAGTTGAAGTATGCAATTCTCTTCAGAGACCATGCTAGTTTTACAACTAAAAAGGAAGCTAATTTGAAGAAGACGAAGAAAACAACTAGATGTAGAGGCTAGAACAATACTCAAGAAACACTAAAAGCAATGAAAAGTCGGTCCTACTTTGTCATAAAAGAAAACATTTAGCCTTCTTCATTAGCTAATGGTTTTATCTGTATCTGTAAGATTACTACCTCAGGCTTCTTTTCACCACCAGATATCCTCTCCAATATGGTGAGATGAAACCCTCATCAGCATACAACTTCAGAACAACAATGCTTGGCTCCTATAGATGCCTCTACATTCACTTCTCTGATTTGCTAGAACTACTCTCGCTACTTTCATCTGCAGTTTCAGGAGAGTCGCCAGGCTCGGTTTCTTCAATCTTGGTTTCTGATTCTGCCATACTTGCATCTGCTTCAGGAGACCGCTGCTGTAGTGGGACTGCATCACTGATGACTTGAGCAGCCTTCAACCTCTCCCGGTATTCCTCCATTTCTACTCGGTACCTCTCTTTATCTTTCACGGCTTTCTCCTGATACACCTACAAATTACAAAAGCAATTGTGCGCTCAAGTTATTTGGGCATAAGAAAAATTTGTGAAGAATTCAAATATATGTGATAATGTGCATGGTCCTTACTCCTTTATCAGACTCCTTCAATTTATTCCACAATTCACCAATCATTCTACTTATCTCTCTATCCTTCCCCGGATGAAGTGGCTTCAGCCTTGCATGCTGTTCAGCAAAGAAAAAGTTATACCCACTTCTATTCGGTTTTGGGTGAGCAGGGTCCCTCCTTTTTATCTCAGATTTCTTCCTTCGTCGACGACGATGGGGAACAGGTACAGCTGAGGTACTGTCGTTTCTGTTGACCACCATGCTATAATTCTGTGGGCCTTGTGGAACCTCCTGTACTGGATTCTGTGGAACTTGGTACAGTACACCACTTAACTTCTCTGTGCCTTTGGTGACGGTAACAAGATATCCACTTTCGAATTTCCCATCTATAAACCCTAACACAGTGTCATCTTCTGACGGTGCTGGTGTCCCGGCTGCAACAAGAGATGTTACACATAAGAACTATATGATACATACGCTTTACTCAAGACTTATGTTGATAAACATTTCCTAGACATCCATGACCAAGAGTATGTAAGTTAACTAATATTGGTCTCTTATTAAAATTAAAGCGTCAGAAGAATCATATTTTGTTTTGCTTTCAGTGAATCTCAGCAATCAAAAAAGTTTAATGACTATTATAAATCTAACAGATATTTCAGAAACATGTTCCTCAGCCAACAAAGAAACAGTTTTTGAAGCATTAATAAGCACATACAATTTCCTAACAAGTTCTCAAGTATGTCGAGAACATCATAAGTAAAATATATCACAAGTTCATTTCTACTATTTAAATCAGTGCAATTTAATCAGATACCGACTCTTGATATCAATTATATCCAATTATGCATAATGATTTACTGACGGCTAAGTGAGGAGCCCATTTTTATCTATGAAAAACTAAACAATTGGATGGGCAGGGTAGAATTAAGGAAAAATATAGAAGCGCCAAATCAACCATTTTTGAATTGCCCCACTGCAACACCACTTTTCTGAAACCAAAAGGGAGAAAGAAAAAAAAAAAAAAAAAACTGATATATTCCTCCAAGCTGAAAGAAGAAAATGAAGATACCTCCAGGAATCTCTGGAATTTTCTGTGGTTGCTGAAGCAGAAGTGTCTGAGGTTCAGTTGATTTTCGTTTAGTTCCTCCCCTTGGAGCTAGACCGGGTGTCATGGTAGGGTTCTGTGAAATATCTGGGGAAAAAATGGTTGTATTATAAAAATGAATAGTCACGCAGGAAATATGTAAATGAGGCACAAATGTTCTCTGGGCACACCAGAAGAGAGAGGATTCCATGCTTGAGCTTTGAAATAATATATTTGTTCATAGTGGAGAAGCAACGAATTATAATATTTCCGCAGCACAAAAGAAGCATTTGTAGCTGTGGAGGGGAAGTTGAATACAGCGGTAACTTCCTTCCATCTTCTATCTCTAACAATCTGCACACTCCATTCGATTAGAAAATTATTAGCCAGAGAGTACTCATTTGTTGGTTAATGGCAAAAGAAATACTTGATACATTCCTACTCCTATCCAACTTATTATGAAACATACACAGCCACCAACACAGAACAGCCAGTTACCAGAAAACAAGAATATGAGGTACAAAAATAACATGAACTTTAGATTATCAACAGGGGAGTTAAGAATATGGCAACGACCAAGCACACAAATTTTAGATTGTTTGTGTGCATATGTAAATACTAAATACAGGCTTCCTCTGTATCCATTACAAGGAATAGACTATTCAACAGATAGATACATTAGGTACAAAGTCACAAACAGAAGGTACTATTCAATATATATATATATATATGCATACATATATCTGTGCATACCATTTATAGGGAAAATATTAAAGAGCTCATGAATGAAATGGACACCATTTAACTATACTAAAAGTGTGTCAGCAAAGTAACATTTACAAATTCGACTACCACATAAGACAACCTCGAGTTTCCATGTAATTTATGAAAGAATAATCAGATACAGGTTTTTCCTACCTTTGCCATACCACCACGGGAAGTTACCTCCACAAACAGTCGATGCAAGTCTAACTCTCTTCCTCCTATTATAGGGATCCTACAGTTGAAACAGGAGTGGGTCAACAGAAAGACAGAAATACAAGAAATTATTGACATACAGGAGAACAGAGACAAGTACATAACCAAAGAATCTACTTCTACCATTTAATATATGGTTGCACCTGTACATATACTAGCCACTTCCTGCCTAAAAATGTTAGAACATGCAAGTGTTGGATTCAATTTTTAATTGAGAAGATACTACAAATTGGCATGACAGAGGCACAAGTAACAGTACAATTGACATGCCAACACCCTACCAGTCCAATTCAAGTCAGCCTTGCCTAAAACTACAAAATCTTGAAGACATCGACTATCATGGGGGAACACAATATTTGACATTACTGATCTACTCCCTTATTCATAAGACCACAAGGAAGCAGTCCGTTCAAAATTATTAATTCCAGAACTTTGAACATGCTAATAAGCGGTCACAAAGGCTTTGTGATGCCAAAACTGATTATTTGATGCTTGTGACAGATAAAAACCTGAGGCAACATGTTCTGACCATCGTATTGCAAATGTATTCTACAGTAATCCTATCCTTGCGCTCTGTGCTGATGCACATATCCTAAGGTGAGAGTGAGATCCATCAAGAATCAAGTAACATACGGATTTGTCTGATATATAAATCCATAATTAAAGCACCAGGAAGAGAAAACATCAATGCGAAACTCCAAGCTCTTCACACAGAGTCAAATGAAGATTTGGATCTCATCCCCTTTGATTAAATACTCTTAATAGTCCTATATTGTGGCCACATAAAGTTCACCTTTCTATTTTGACCCAAATCCTATCCTAGAATACCAACCTGGAAAGGAAGAAAATAGATTGTGCAGATGCGACACTACAGGTTAAATTGCAAATAACATAACGGTTGAGGAACTTGAGGAAATTATGAAAGGAAAATGATCACTTAATAACGGTCCAACATAAATATGCACATAAATTTCCTCACATCAGGAGTACCGAGATCTAGGATAAATTTCCATATTGGTGAGCAATTAGGAAAACTTCTCTTGAATTTCCAAGTTTGCAGAATACATGCATAATTCACTAGAAATAATTGCCTTATAGCAGTTTAATTCAGTAAAATTGTGGTCTTTTATGTTATGTCTTACAAGATTCAACAGATGAAAAGCTTCGTATCTTAAATAAAAACCCACTAAAACTAGAAGACTCAACAAAACCCAGTCATTTAAATCAACAGGGATTAGAAAAATGAGAACTGATCAAACACATCACGAAACTGGAAACTAATGGAGAACCAGCAACACATCATAAATGATATATACAGAGCCCAAAATAATGTAAATGGCATCAACCTTAAATAGAAAAAAGACATCGATAATCCCAGTTTCTTAATACCAAGATCAAAATTCTTTAACATTACAGATTAGGATATTATCTGTAACAAAAGAGGTAAGGAGAGGATCCAAAGATAAAGCTTACATAAACTTGGTTCCCATTGAAGTATGGAGCTTTTCCAAAGTAGACATGAACAGCTTAGGATTCGCTGCAACCTCCTCATATTTGGCTAGAGGTGCTGGGTATGGAATTAAGTTAGAGGTTGTGTCTTTCATGGGAAATGGGCTCTTACTGGCACAAGAAGTTGATGCTGCCATTGAGTCTCCTCTGTCCTTCTCTATTCAACCATTAACCACACCACTGTTTCACTTGCTCTTCACTGCAAAATAACCATAAATACAATTGAATTCCAAAAAGGGTCGTCAGAAATCAATGGCAGTGAGCCAATGAAACTAGCTGCATGCAAAATACAGAAAATAAATCTGGAAACCACACCATGAACATTGCCAAAAAAAAAACACGAGTATCATGCACAGTGTCTCTCAAAAGATGAGAAAACGCAAAAGCACAGAAGGTAAAGACAAACTTTAAAGGATAAGTAAAAAGGAGAAATCTTTATTGAAAAGAAAGGGCACCCAGAAAATAAAATCACCATGCAGATTGCTGCAGAGACACTGGAATGACAAAGAAGACCACCTTGACAGAAAAGCCTGGGCCTTTTATGAAATGACTCCCAGAGGAGAAATTCAAAGCCAAGGCTAACCAAAAGGTACAGCGTAGCTGTAATAGCCTTAAATTCCTTCAGAGAATCCAGGATGTAACAGCAAGAACCCATCTCAGGCCTTTGAAACACACAGAGGCTAAAAGCAGAAGGCCTTTCCAGTCCTATAGCAATAAAGACTCGGATGAAAACTGACAACCCTATTGATGTAGCCTATATTGCCTTGCCTGACATTCCAAAGATATCTAATAACCACTGCACAATTGTATCTATCAAATGAAAATGGGCATCTTCTTTCTCTATCAGCAAAGCCCGAGGCTTTTTTTCACCCTCCCCTTACTGTAGTATCTGACACTCTTTTCAAGATTTTGGAAGATGCCCAATAGTCCAATACCAAAACCAAGGTTGGGTTTTTGGAGGTGAGAGGTGTGCCCATCAATCAAAACCTCACATTGGCCAAAGAAAGCTCTCAAATTTTGAAATCAAAATCTGTCATCCTCCTCTTCCACTGTCATGAAAAATAGGGTATAAAACTAAAGAATTACCCTCAGCACTATTCATTATTTTTATTTGTCTTTTCTGAGGATTAATAAGAAAGAAATAGAATAGTATATATGTTTGAGGAATATAGAATGCAAGGCAAACAACCCAGATGAAGAAATGGGGAGGAATAATATACCAGTCTTTCACATAAAATAACCAACAAAATTATATAAAAACTTACCAAACGGTTTGGGAGATAGAGACTTTGAGCATGCAAAATGAAATGATTATGGGAGAAAGCTAGCTTTAGATTAATCCTATTATAACCAAAGGGAGGTCACAAGTTTAATCTTTTTTCTAGGTGGGTATTTTCTTTTATTTGGGTGGTGACAATTTGACAAAGATGACTAAACCCTGATAAAAACATAAACAACCTCTCAAGTGGCAACTTTATCCTCTGCCTGCTTGTGATACGTGCCAAGATTTTCAGGGATATTTTTGGGTATATGTTGCAGTATATTATTCGAAATATTATGAGTGCCCCAATCAAATATGGATGTTTTAAAATAATAATTATGAAATTGGCCAATTGGGTGAAAGGTGTGATGAGATTAGCAAAACGTGTGGTATTGACTTTCCTATTAAAACGGCACAAACTCAATGTAGACCCAAAAAAGATAAGAGAGACAAAAATAAGGGGTGGGGGTGAGACATGGGTGCCGTAACAACAGCTTCATAGTCATATGGTATTTATTGAGGCATTTCTCTTTCCTTATACTTCTTTTCATTTATCTTTTCTGTTAAATTATACTCCTTATATAGGATTTTTGATTCCCATTTCTTTTTTTTTATGCCCAATTTCATTATCAATTTAAGAAAAAAGAAAACAAAATTATCGACACCAAACCTTCTTATTGTCATATATTAAGGAGTATTTAGTATGTGGTTAATATAGGGTGATTTTTTAAGGTGACCAAAATGGTAGGGCAATTGAATATGATACTATTTCTAGTAAATAGTATTTGGACTTTTTCAATTTGTTTAAAATGGAAAATACTTATGGTTACTTTTGGTCTAGAATAGTTCTCGTAACTTTTGCGAGTCTGCTTTTAACATAGAAAGACTTATCCCGAAACCTTGGATTGAGATAGAAAGCCTCTTAGGTTTGATTCTAGGGTGAGCAATCTTTTGATGTAAAAAGAGAAAGTTTATTCATCAATCAATATTTTGATGAACTACTCATATCTCTAACATGGAACCAACGGCTACAAACAGCATGAATTGATAAAACCTAAACTCTAACCACAGTAATATGAGTAATGTCCCTTTCCTCGGGCTATTGATAGACCACTAATCTTGAGAGTCACAATACATTCTCGTAGCCAAAATCAAGAAGAACTTCACTTGCTTCCACATAGTATTCAAAATAGCTAAACCATGTTCAAGGGCAACTCACAGCAAATTGACGACAAGGAAATACTGAAAATAAAACAGATAATCCACTGTACAACATAATAATGGCACAATATCGAAACTCTAACCCCTACACCAAGTGCCTAGATAACTTCCAACCCTAATTTAATAGCAAGCAACTCAGTATGGTATCTAGAAGACACATTAAACACACCCTATAACCAGCAATAATTTGCCTTTCTCATTACGCAAAACACCTCCAATTCCTCCATGATGCAATGAAGAAACATAAGCACCATCAACATTCAAATACAACATACCAAGCATGGGATTGCACTAGTTTTCGTGCTCTTATTGGTTTCCAGTATTATACTTTTATTAGCTTGAAGAAACTATTCATACCAACCCATAGTAAAAGCAACAATTGTAGAAGCATTTTTAGCCTTATCATTTCACAATTTATCATTCCTATTCTTCCAAAGGCCCCATAACAACATCAATAACTTAACAAAAATTTCAAAGAAGAGTTTGGATGCTTGTTCAAGTAACCATTTGTTCAAAATAAGAGTAATGTGAACCTGAATAGAAAAAGGAGGAGCTGCAAGACACCAACATAACAAATGTCCGACACTCAAACCAATGAGGGCATAAAAGACCTCCCATATCACTGGGTATATATAACCCTTCTTACTCAAACTCTCCCTTGTTGGTAACACATTATGACATGCTCTCTAAATACAAATAAAAATCTTTCCAGAAATCTCATCTTTCCAAAGTGCCTTCCAAAAAACACTATAAGGATCATCAAGAGAGGAAGAAGCAAAGGAATCCCCCGCCCCCATATCCCTAGCTACATAATAGACAGATTTGGTAGAAAACATACATTTCTTTTCAAGTTTCTAACTCAAACGATCCTTCCTGTTTCTAGTGCTGAGAGGAATACTCAAAATAACATCCACAACATCCTGAGAATATAAATGTTGCATGACACCAACCCTCCAACTCCTTGTACCCACATCAATCAAAGAGGTGACTAGCTCAATGTCACAAGCAACTGGTTTATAAAGCTGATAATGAGAAATGTTGGGAATCCATTGATCACTTCAAACATTGACAGAGGAACCAGTGCCAAACTACCAAAACAACCCAGCCTGAAACACAGTTCTAGCTTTCAGAATGCTTCTCCATGCAAAGGAAAAGGAATCCCCTATATCTTCATACAAAAAAGAACAGTCTACGAAATATCAATTCTTAAACAACTTAGACAACAATGAATGAGGATTAGTGATAAGCCTCCACCCATGTTTTGCAAGCATAGAAAACTTATGAGCATACAAATTCTTGAAAACTAGACCTTCCTCACTTTTAGACAGGCACATCCTATCCTATGACTGCTAATGAATTTTGCGATTATAATTTGAACCTGCCTAAAATATTAAGCACAAGGTTGATAGAGATCATTACAGAGATCTTTAGGAAGCATATAGCAACTCATAACATAAGTTGGGATAACTTGAGCCACATCCTTAATTAGAATCACCTTACCAACATAACTTAGGTTAATTTTGGTGTGCCAACTTATCAACTTCTTAGTTAACTTTTCCTTTAATTAAGAGAAGATTGCCATTTTTTATTTTCCAACATGAAGGAAAAGCCCTAGATATCTGCCATGATCCTCAACACACTACACCCCGAAAATTGAAGATAAATTAGCTTTGATATCAAGATTAATCCTCTTACTCGAAAGCACGCCCATAAACATTCAGAATAGTCGTGAAAGTAGTGCACTCTAACACATATGCTTCTCCAAATAGAAAACTGTCATCATTAAATAATAATTGATGAATAGTGGGAGCCCCAGGACACATACTCAACCCCTTCAGTGAATCCTGTGGGACTGCATGAGAATAAGAGAAGAGAAACCTTCAACACACAGAATAAATAAGTATGGAGAGAGAGGGCCCCCTTGCCTATGTCTCTAGATACGTAATGTAACCTATAGGTGAACCATGCAACAAAATATAATAACGCACTGTTCTAATAGAGTAAATGACTGTATCAATCCACTTTTGTGCAAAGATCATCTTCGATAACATAGCAATCAAAAAAGACCAATCTAATTTATCATAAGCTTTACTGATATCTAACTTGGAGGAGAAGAAACCCTCATTCTGGAGTCAAAGCTTATGCATGAAATGAGCAACTTCATAGGCAACGAGAGTGTTATTAGATACTAAATGTCCATAAACAAAAGCACTTTGCAAAGGGGAGATAATAGAAGGTAATAAAACTTTCAACATGTTAGCAAGCACCTTTAAAGCAAATCTATACACCACATTACATAGGGTTATACGCTTGAATCAGCTGTAACTTTAGGCTCTTTAATCTTAGGAATAAGAGTCCAATGAGTAAAATTGCTCTCCGAAGTTCTGTGTTTAAAAAGGTTCTCACAGTTGACCACACATCATATTGCATATTAGCCCAATGCATATGGAAAAAAGCAAGAGACATGCCATCAAGTCCAAGTGATTTTGATGGATGCATCTAAAATAAAGTCATCTTAATTTCATCATCTGAGTATGCAGCTAATAAAAAAGAATTCATATCATTACCATACAAAGATTAATCTGTTTAAGAATTAACTACCTCCAAAGCTGCAAGATCAGAACCCTCTAAATGAAAAACATTTTCATAACAATCAACGAACACTGAGGCCACGTGTGTAGGATCAGTTTGCCACTGCCTTCCCAAATCAGTGATGCCTACCACCTTATTACGACTACGCTTGTTAGGAATCTTTTTTATGAAAAAGGCTGAATTACGATCCCCTTCATCCAAATATAACAGTTCATTATATAGAGAGAAGAGCTTTTTGTTGTTCAAAATGAACAGGGGCAAAGGGAATTTTCATCAACGTATCCATCTTAGATTGCAATAGCTGCATCTTTTTCCTCTAGCGAAAAGTCCCTCCGTCCCGTTCTATCAGAAACCTACCTATATTACCACTTTTCAGTCTAACCTGCTTCATAGGATCACTTACAGAGGGATAGACTAGAAGCAAATCTATACACCACATTACATAGGGTTATACGCTTGAATCAGCTGTAACTTTAGGCTCTTTAATCTTAGGAATAAGAGTCCGATGAGTAAAATTGCTCTCCGAATCCAAAAGTTCTGTGTTTAAAAAGGTTCTCACAGTTGACCACACGTCATATTGCATAATAGCCCAATGCATATGGAAAAAAGCAAGAGACATGCCATCAAGTCCAGGTGATTTTGATGGATGCATCTAAAATAAAGTCATCTTAATTTCATCATCTGAGTATGCAGCTAATAAAAAAGAATTCATATCATTATCATACAAAGATTAATCTGTTTAAGAATTAACTACCTCCAGAGCTGCAAGATCAGAACCTTCTAAATGAAAAACATTTTCATAATAATCAACGAACACTGAGGCCACGTGTGTAGGATCAGTTTGCCACTGCCTTCCCAAATCAGTGATGCCTACCACCTTATTACGACTACGCTTGTTAGGAATCTTTTTTATGAAAAAGGCTGAATTACGATCCCCTTCATCCAAATATAACAGTTCATTATATCGAGAGAAAAGCTTTCTGTTGTTCAAAATGAACAGGGGCAAAGGGAATTTTCATCAACATATCCATCTTAGATTGCAATAGCTGCATCTTTTTCCTCTAGCGAAAAGTCCCTCCATCCCGTTCTATCAGAAACCTACCTATATTACCACTTTTCAGTCTAACCTGCTTCATAGGATCACTTACAGAGGGATAGACTATCCTTTCTTAATAATAGCAGCACAATCACCATGTTGCATCCACATGCTCTCAAACCTGAAGTGTTTGAGCCTTAGCACTCTAACAACTGGAGCAACAGCTACTTCCACGACAATTGGATTATGATCAAACCAATTTGGAGGGAACGTGACATCCCTAGAATAAGGGTACAGGGCACACCAGTTTTACATGCAGTAGCCACGGTCCAAACGTTCCTAAGTGAACCAATTTGACCAAGTGAACTGTAAACCAACAAAACCCATATTCTCCAAATTACAGTCGACCAAAGCCTTCGTGAACTGCTCCATCTATGCCGCACTTCGTTGTGGACCGTTGGACTTATCAGAGCACATAAAACCTCATTGAAAACGCTAGAAATTAACCAAGGCAAAACCACATGTGCAGTAAGGGTCTGTAGCAAATCTCAAGTCTTTACCATGTCTCCTTGCGCAACAAAGCCGTAAATTCTAGCGAACCGCCACACTCCGACCATACCAGGAAATCCTAACTCGTTGTCACAACCCACAAGTTCTTAAATATGATGCTTGCATCAAAGGAATTACAATGCTGCCAATTTATAGGCAATTCTCATTTCAATGAAGGAAAAAAAATTATTTCATTTTTATTCAGTTATTCATATCATGGTAGCACCAAATTAGAGACCAAAGTTTATTTAAAAGCATTTTTAGCATACTCTTTATAATTTTTTCAGCTATTTTAATAACTTCACCAACCTCTTGACTTTCAAATATAGAAAGTGAGATGAGAATCTCTATTCTTTTTGTTCATTTATAACATTCGTTTTTGGTTGTTTTGTATAATTGTTTTTCTCATTACATTACAGGGGAATACCGTTGGTTTACCCCAATCCTAATCCAATTATTTCCAAACAACCCCACCCACCAACACACACACACCCCACCACCACCTAGCTAGGCTAACCCCAAGGGTTTTGTTTTAATTAATATTAATACACTTAAATTATTTATTTTCTTTTTATAATTTAAAAAATGATATAAATTCAAAATTAGCTAAAATAAAGAGAATTACTGTAAAAATATATAATATGGCTAGATAAAAGTTATATTGACTAAGAAAAATAGCTAGCTAATGATGCTTAAGCCTTTAATTTCTAAAAGTATCATTTAATGTAATGATGTTTACAACCTTCTACCCGAGTCAAAATTTACTGCACCATTACAAGAAAAGTAGATATAAACCCAATTTTCTAAACAGGTATCGGAAAAAAGTCAAAAAAACTCATGCATATTTTTCTATCAATCTACACCCAATCCACGTAGGCAACTTTCCTTGTAGAGTATTGATGTATAATTTTTTTTTGTTTTTTGTTTTTTTTTTTGCTATATGCCTGATTAACCCTTGGGCAACCTTTCTTACAAGTGTTAATGTATAATTATAACATTTTTTAAATTATAAAAAGAAAATAAATAATTTAAGTGTATTAATATTAATTAAAACAAAACCCTTGGGGTTAGCCTAGGTGGTGGTGGGGTGTGTGTGTGTGTTGGTGGGTGGGGTTGTTTGGAAATAATTGGATTAGGATTGGGGTAAACCAACGGTATTCCCCTGTAATGTAATGAGAAAAACAATTATACAAAACAACCAAAAACGAATGTTATAAATGAACAAAAAGAATAGAGATTCTCATCTCACTTTCTATATTTGAAAGTCAAGAGGTTGGTGAAGTTATTAAAATAGCTGAAAAAATTATAAAGAGTATGCTAAAAATGCTTTTAAATAAACTTTGGTCTCTAATTTGGTGCTACCATGATATGAATAACTGAATAAAAATGAAATAATTTTTTTTCCTTCATTGAAATGAGAATTGCCTATAAATTGGTAGCATTGTAATTCCTTTGATGCAAGCATCATATTTATGAACTTGTGGGTTGTGACAACGAGTTAGGATTTCCTGGTATCGTCGGAGTGTGGCGGTTCGCTAGAATTTACGGCTTTGTTGTGCAAGGAGACATGGTAAAGACTTGAGATTTGCTACAGACCCTTACTGCACGTGTGGTTTTGCCTTGGTTAATTTCTAGCGTTTTCAATGAGGTTTTATGTGCTCTGATAAGTCCAACGGTCCACAACGAAGTGCGGCATAGATGGAGCAGTTCACGAAGGCTTTGGTCGACTGTAATTTGGAGAATATGGGTTTTGTTGGTTTACAGTTCACTTGGTCAAATTGGTTCACTTAGGAACGTTTGGACCGTGGCTACTGCATGTAAAACTGGTGTGCCCTGTACCCTTATTCTAGGGATGTCACGTTCCCTCCAAATTGGTTTGATCATAATCCAATTGTCGTGGAAGTAGCTGTTGCTCCAGTTGTTAGAGTGCTAAGGCTCAAACACTTCAGGTTTGAGAGCATGTGGATGCAACATGGTGATTGTGCTGCTATTATTAAGAAAGGATAGTCTATCCCTCTGTAAGTGATCCTATGAAGCAGGTTAGACTGAAAAGTGGTAATATAGGTAGGTTTCTGATAGAACGGGACGGAGGGACTTTTCGCTAGAGGAAAAAGATGCAGCTATTGCAATCTAAGATGGATATGTTGATGAAAATTCCCTTTGCCCCTGTTCATTTTGAACAACAAAAAGCTCTTCTCTCTATATAATGAACTGTTATATTTGGATGAAGGGGATCGTAATTCAGCCTTTTTCATAAAAAAGATTCCTAACAAGCGTAGTCGTAATAAGGTGGTAGGCATCACTGATTTGGGAAGGCAGTGGCAAACTGATCCTACACACGTGGCCTCAGTGTTCGTTGATTGTTATGAAAATGTTTTTCATTTAGAGGGTTCTGATCTTGCAGCTTTGGAGGTAGTTAATTCTTAAACAGATTAATCTTTGTATGGTAATGATATGAATTCTTTTTTATTAGCTGCATACTCAGATGATGAAATTAAGATGACTTTATTTTAGATGCATCCATCAAAATCACTTGGACTTGATGGCATGTCTCTTGCTTTTTTCCATATGCATTGGGCTAATATGCAATATGATGTGTGGTCAACTGTGAGAACCTTTTTAAACACAGAACTTCGGAGAGCAATTTTACTCATTGGACTCTTATTCCTAAGATTAAAGAGCCTAAAGTTACAGCTGATTCAAGCGTATAACCCTATGTAATGTGGTGTATAGATTTGCTTTAAAGGTGCTTGCTAACATGTTGAAAGTTTTATTACCTTCTATTATCTCCCCTTTGCAAAGTGCTTTTGTTTATGGACATTTAGTATCTAATAACACTCTCGTTGCCTATGAAGTTGCTCATTTCATGCATAAGCTTTGACTCCAGAATGAGGGTTTCTTCTCCTCCAAGTTAGATATCAGTAAAGCTTATGATAAATTAGATTGGTCTTTTTTGATTGCTATGTTATCGAAGATGATCTTTGCACAAAAGTGGATTGATACAGTCATTTACTCTATTAGAACAGTGCGTTATTATATTTTGTTGCATGGTTCACCTATAGGTTACATTACGTATCTAGAGACATAGGCAAGGGGGCCCTCTCTCTCCATACTTATTTATTCTGTGTGTTGAAGGTTTCTCTTCTCTTATTCTCATGCAGTCCCATAGGATTCACTGAAGGGGTTGAGTATGTGTCCTGGGGCTCCCACTATTCATCAATTATTATTTAATGATGACAGTTTTCTATTTGGAGAAGCATATGTGTTAGAGCGCACTACTTTCACGACTATTCTGAATGTTTATGAGCGTGCTTTCGAGTAAGAGGATTAATCTTGATATCAAAGCTAATTTATCTTCAATTTTCGGGGTGTAGTGTGTTGAGGATCATGGCAGATATCTAGGGCTTTTCCTTCATGTTGGAAAATAAAAAATGGCAATCTTCTCTTAATTAAAGGAAAAGTTAACTAAGAAGTTGATAAGTTGGCACACCAAAATTAACCTAAGTTCTGTTGGTAAGGTGATTCTAATTAAGGATGTCGCTCAAGTTATCCCAACTTATGTTATGAGTTGCTATATGCTTCCTAAAGATCTCTGTAATGATCTCTATCAACCTTGTGCTTAATATTTTAGGCAGGTTCAAATTATAATCGCAAAATTCATTAGCAGTCATAGGATAGGATGTGCCTGTCTAAAAGTGAGGAAGGTCTAGTTTTCAAGAATTTGTATGCTCATAATTTTTCTATGCTTGCAAAACATGGGTGGAGGCTTATCACTAATCCTCATTCATTGTTGTCTAAGTTGTTTAAGAATTGATATTTCGTAGACTGTTCTTTTTTGTATGAAGATATAGGGGATTCCTTTTCCTTTGCATGGAGAAGCATT
>BDJD01003842.1:0-17565 GCA_002564525.1 Rosa multiflora
GGGCTAAATAATGAGGCCTAATTCTCCATCCGCATCGACCCTAAAACCAATATTATTTTTTTTGGACAATAATTTAACTGTAAATTTGTAATATTAGTTTTGGTCACACTAAGCGATTACTATAAAATTAGTTGCTATTTTTTGAATAATTTTTTTACACTGGAAACTGCTAACACTGTATGAGTATTGGTTTACAACAATTTTAAATAATGACGGGCCGAGCTTCATTGTAAATTTTAAGATCCAAGCCCTTCCATATAAAGCGGGTCTTGCGGACTTTTTCGGTCTGGGCCGGGTAGCCCTCATTTTTTCTGACCTCATTTTTTCTCACCGAGAGCTCATCCTCAAGCTCAGTTGCTTTTATTGAAATAAAAAGATGGAAAATACAAAAAGTAGGGAATGGGGGGACTGTACCAAAAGTCCAAAACCATTCCCAATTATAACGTAGCACAAAAACAAGCCAAAAATAGATTACACGGTGGGACCCCAAAAATGGAATCTTAAAACAAATTAGTTGTTTGCCAATGCCATGATGTATCAGCAATTCAAGTGTGCAACACAACATTGATGATTGATATGCAAAAAATAAAAGAGAGAAATCAATAATTTTCTAGATATTAGAATGATGCAGTGACAGTATGAAGACAGCACAAAAAATATACCAACCATTAACATAATTTTACATGTTGGGTAGATTCTACCTTTGGTCTTGATAGAATTCTTTAAACTAGTTTTTAAACATTAGCATCGGAGCCAACAATGCTTCTACTAAATTTGTTGATTGTACCTACCATGGGAACTATGCAGGTTGTGGCAAGCAAAGCCAAGATCTCCATGGTCCTAGAACATGTTACTAGTGGGGAATTGTTTGACAAAATTGTAAGGAGCTCTTATTTGATATTTTATATTCAGAGGCCGGAAATTGTTTAACTATGAATTAGGTACTGACCTTCCAAATTAAGGCTGAAGATTGGTTGAAAGCTGTTAGTATAGGTTTATTGTATATTGGCATTCCTAATACAAAATCTAGAGTTATAGATTTAGACAAGAGTTGTGTCCTAGTTCCGGTGAAGCTTCTGTCAAGTGATGTGGACAATACACAATGATTTAGCTGACCCTCCATGGTACACCACATGTAATTGCATTTGCATCTCATCTTTGTCCATAATAGGATTGTTGTATGTGTAGCAATCCCAATTAGGTTAGGAATTGTCCATTTGTCAGTATCGTTTATTTTGAAGGAAAAATTTTAAGAACAGTACATGAAGTATAGGCTGTTTAGAAGTTCGATGTATTTGGTTTCAAATAATTAACTTTGGTACATGACGTTACAATCCCGACCCAAAATCAGTGTATGTCGTTATGACGTCCGTTAGTCAATCTAATTTTAGTCAAATTTGTAAGGGCAAATTCATCTCTTCATGAATTAACAAAAAAAAATTGCAGAAGAAGAAGAAGGAAGAAGAAGGAGAAGGAGGAAGAAGGAGGAAGAAGGAGAAGGAAGACGAAGAAGAAGAAGGAGGAGGAGAAGGAAGAAGAAGAAGAAAAAGAAGAGGGAAGAAGGAGGAGAAGGAAGAATAAGAAGGAGAAGGAGAAGGAGTTGAAGAAGAAAAAGAAAAATTGCAGAAGAAGAAGGAGAAAAAGAAGAGGGAGGAGAAGAAGAAAATCATATTTGGGTACCCAGATTTTGGGTGTCCAGATCAAATAGGGGAGGGAGGGAGGGAGGAAGAAGAATGAAGAAGGAGAATAAGGAAGAAGAAACAAGAAGGAGAAGGAGAAGAAAATTAGATTTGGTGTTTTATTACCAAATAAAACTTGATATCGAAGAGGGAACGAGGGAAGGAAGGAGGGAGGGAGGAAGGAAGGAAGAAGAAGAAGGAGGAGGAGAAGGAAGAAGGAATAAGAATAAAAAGTCAAATAATCTAGGTATCCAAATCAAATCGGGGAGAGAGAGAGAAGAAGAAGGAATAAGAAGAAGAAGAAGAAGAAGAAGGAAGGAAGGAGAAAGATACCCAGAAATGGGTGTCCGAGAGAGGGAGGGAGAGAGGAAGAAGAAGGAATAAGAAGAAGAAGAAGAAGGAGAAAAGGGAGGAAGAAGAAGAAAGATATCTAGAAATGGGTGTCTGAGAGAGAGAGAGAGAGAGAGAGGTGAAAACCCAAAATTACCCTTTGAAAATTGAATAATTTCATAGGTTTAACGGTGTTATTGACGTCATGTAGTAAAAGTGGGTCTGGATTGGAAGTTCATGTACCAAAGTTAATTCTTTGAAACCAAATACACAGAACTTCGGAACGGCCTATACTTTATATACTGTTCTTAAAATTTTCCCTATTTTGAATAAGTGTGCATTCATAAAAGTACATAACTGAGTCGTAGAAGGACATTTTTCGGTCCATCTTTGGTTAGTTAAGTCTATGCTTTTCATTTAGGGATAAAATCATGTTTTGGTTATTGCATATCTTTTCAGGAAATCACTTTCCAAATAGGAGTCAACTAGGTTTTGGTGACTTAATTGTCCAAGGTTTTAGGAGGGAGTCTGCATAATATATATTGGAATAAAATGCATTGTGTCTGTACACTTTTTGAGAGAGAAAGATTTTTTGCATCCATTGAGTTTTTAGAAAAGACTTTCATTCATCTTTGAATAACCACGTGCTTCAATTTGAGTTAGTGATTTACTTGTTCCATGTTAAAGTAGGTTGTAGAGTTAAAACACTTTTATCATTCATCATATAGTGCATATCAAGTACTCTAGAGGTCTGTTAGAGTTGTTGATGTGCAAAGAAGATTAAAGGTCAAGGTCATTGTTTGTCAATCCAACCAGTGAAAGCAATTTATCAGTGGAGAAAAATTACAATGACGTGACCAGACAATCTTCTAGAATGAGTCTAGAGATTATATCTGAGGACAGTGCTATTGGTTGTTTGTAAAGAGAACTTGGTTCTTTCCATTTAGTGAATTGATTTTCACTAGGGCCTTCAAGACTTAAGGCCCCGTAGTTGTTTACCTCATTTTGAGGGTTTTAGTGCGCAAACAAATCTTGTGCTTCTTGATTGCTGTGTGATTGCTTATCTTCTTTTCATTTACTACTTTACTGCTGTTTCTTTTTCTGGGATTCCACATGTTACTTCAATCCTTGAAAATAATCTATTGTGGTTTGAAAGAAGTGGTAGGCTGCTATTCCCCCCCCCCCCCCTTCTACACTATCTTCATACCATCCTAGTATTTTCATTTGGCATCCTAGCAGGTTAGTAAGTTTTCTTAGTAAGGTCTGTGGAAAGGATGGATCATGAGCGTAATCGAGCCTTTGGTTCAATTAACAGTCCTCCTTAGTTTGACGGGGAAGACTGTTCTCAATGAAAAATCATGATAAGAGCTATTATGTACTCCTAAGATGAAAACATGTGAAACATTGTTGAGAAAGGGTGGATTCAATCAACTAAACCTGAGAATCCTACGGCTACTAAATCCTCTGAATCAAAAATGATTCCTAAACCAAGGGCTGAATGGAGTAAGACTAAGATCCGTGACTATAACCATAATTATAAGGCAAGGGATAGCTTGTCCATTGCCTTTTCCAAAAAGAGGAGGGTTAGAATTAGTCATTGTGAAACTATTAAGAAAGCCTAGGATCTCTTATAGGTTACTTATGAGGGAAATAAAATGGTGAGAGCACAAAAACTTCAAAGGCTGATATTAGAGTTTGAAAACATGACAATGGGGATTGATGAGTCAATAGATGGTTTTCATGCTAGACTTATCCATGTGATAAGCTAGTGTCATAGCATAGGTGATCCTTTTGAGGAAAGGAGAATAGGGTTGGAAATTGGGGTCGATCGAGCTGAACCAGCCGGATTTCGAACCGCACCATACTAGAATGAGCCGAATATTTAGGCCTATTGACTTTCATCTTGGCCCAGCAATACCGAATTGGGCTTTTCGCTTGGCTACGTTGTGAAGTTGTGCATACTGTCAGTATACCGTACCTACCATATACACACCAGATAATACACAAAATAAATTTGGTTAGAGGCAGGAGTCGAACCCCTATCCTCTTACTCAGCAGCTCAGCTCATAACCACTAAAGCACGAGTTGCTCTCAATTTGTATACTATAATTTTTATATTTATTTCATCTTAAGCTATTACTATAGGAGAAAGTGAATCACTCGACATATAACAGACAACATATTGAATTTATATGTCGTCTAAGTACGTCAGACGACATATGCATGTGTTAAACTTGTCATGTCTCTTTCCCTCAGCCAACATAAGCCCAAAACTGAAATTTCTAAAATTTGGGACACTTACAATTATATGTTGTCTAAAAAACCCCAGAAGGAAAAAAAAATCAATTAATTTGCTCGGTTTAAAATCCTCAAAACCCTAGATCTAAAGTATTCCTTCCCTTGGCTAAAATAATAACCCTTTCCCTCTCGCTTCGCAACCTAATTCCCTCTCACCCTCCCAAGCTCACCCTCATTTCCAGACCCAACGGGTCCAAATCCCTTAACATTGCGCTTGCAAAGCTGTTGATTGAGGCATCGATTCCATATCAGTCGCCTTTAATTCCAAACAGCCACACTCCAATTCCTCGGCCTTTCCTCCTCCGTCGTCGTCAAACAATGACCACCCCATCTTCATTGGAGACGAAAATATGCCTTGGAAGGCGTCATTCAGTTCGACAAGCCCAGCTCTTCTGCTCGAATAAAAAAATGGGGGTTAGTAATTCATCGATCCAAAAACCCTAATTTCTCTGTTTTGAATTTAAAACTCTCTTCTCGAGTTCATCTCCAATGTCAAGTTGGGTCTATGAAATTGTAGCTTAAGTGACCCTTCTTTCTTACATTTGATTTGATATTTTGCATATTTTTTTCATTATATGATCTGGATTGCTGTGCGCGCGACGTTTATCTATCAGGAATGTGTATGTTTCTGCATTGGGGATATGATTTTGAAGATTTAAGTTTTGTGGTTATATCTGAGGATTTTTGATGAGATTGATTGTTAGTCTTGGTTTTGAGAACAGAATTGCTTCTTAATTTTAGGTAGTGGCTTTCTGTATGTTAATATTTTAACACAAATGCTTATAGGAGTGGGCAGCTCAGATCAGCAGAATAACCAAGCTTGGGATTGTCGAGGTAAGTTATGGTCAAGCTTAGGTCAGTTGTTAACAAGGTTTAGAGGTTTTGTATTTGATCTTCTCTAATTGATTAGAAGTAATACTCGGCATGGGTGGGTACGTGAGGCTGACTTAGACTTGATTGAAATTTTTATGTGATCCTTATGTGCAGGGTTGCTCTGGGAATGTCAGAGTGAATTATTGCTGCGCGCTTAGTGTCTTTTATTTGGCCTTCCTTTAGTTATAGGTTAAGGATAGAAGAATGTTTGATGGAATTGGAAAGAACTCGATTTGTTATAATTTCATTTATTCTAGTCTTTTTATGGTCACCTTGTCTCGGCTGAAATGTTCTTACTTATAAGTTTGTAGGATAAGCATGTGAATCAGCTTTGAGTTTTGAGTTTGAACTGTTGATTTTGTTTTGCTTTTGAGATTGGGTGGTCTTAAGTTAACTAGAGAGGAAGAGAGTTTGGATCAAACCAACAGATTGTATGAACTGTTTAGACAAATATATCTTTCTATTGTGTGCTGAGTTCTATGTTCAAACTGATATATTGAACATGCTTGACAGTGTGGGTGACTATTGAACTATTTCTTTGTTTCCAAAGTTGATCATACCAGAACTGGAATCTTGAACTCCACTTGTGGTGCTAATCCTTTGTCCATCTCCAGCTTTTGCCTCATGCCTCTACATGAACTTTATGCTTTGCATAGTAGCGAAACAACTTTAAGCTTTGCTTGTATGATAGAAGGTAAACTATTAAAATGATGGTGTGAATATTAAAAATCCCTCAAATAAGCGGCAAAAGCATGGTATCTACTTCGAAGTAATGAATTGTTTGTCAATCTGAGTTTATTATGCATTGAAAATTCAACATATGAATCCTATGTTTTTTCTATGTATGATGTATTCTATTGTCTCCTTTGTAGAAAATAAAGCGAAAGATTGGCAGAAACTTGCCACCAGCAAAATGCTATAAATACTGAAATTAAATCCAAAGGTAATATGTTTTTAGGTTATATATAGAGCTTGCTTGTGTACTCTTTGTAATTTTTGTTTCATTTTTTCTATTTCCCTGCATCATTAAACATGTTCTGTTATTTGTCTCTTACACATTGTACAACGTGTTAATGTGCTTGAAAGATTTGTTTAGTTAAAAGATTGAGTAGACTTTATTTAGTATTCTAAGACTAAGTATATGGAAATCCCAAATGGTTTTTCTTTATGACTACCTCTAGCTCCTCTACTAACTAAAGAAAAACCGTTTGGGATTTTCATATACTTAGAGTCTTAGAATACTTGTTTTGGTCAAATAGCTGGAAACTTGGTGATAGTATGTTTCTAGATGTGTGGGTGCTTTCTCTCTGGTAAGAGTTTCTCTATGATGGTAATTTCCCATGTTGTGTAGCTGTGGGGGCTTTTTGGTAGAGTCAAAGAGAAACACACACACACTTTGCTTTTTTAATATTATTACAAGATAATAAGATAACAGTGTTAAAAAAACCATTTTCATGTGTAGATCTTTTTGCTATGTACTCTAGATGATCGTGCTCTCTACTGGTGATTGGTCTTTCATTTCTCAGTTTGATTGATTTTGTGATGAATCAAATGCAAATGATTCCTTCATTTTGTGGCATGAATCAGCATCATGTGCTATATATAGCTTTATTTATTGTTTTTCTGCTAGCTAGCTTAGCTAAAACATGTATAAAGTTGCTTTGGAGAAATTATATAACCATGGATGCTCATTGAATGGATAACTTTGTTTCCAGAATTGCAGTGTAGGTCATAATGAGGTTTTAAGGTCTATTATCTACTTGTTGTTGGAAGAAGACAAGCCGCTTCCTCAATAATCTATCAACCTCGAGGTATGGCTTCAATGTCCTTGGTACAAACTGTAGCTTGAATATTAATACTATATTGGTGGAATACAGAATCTTTTCTTCATGATTTTGTGGTTCATTCTTTTTGGATTCACTAGACCACTTCTACTAAGTTTGTCATAGCTCTCACTTGTTTCTAATTTGCCTTTGCAGTTTATGTAACATTCCTTCTCTGATACATGTGCCCTCCCATTGATTTACGAATCAAAGCAGACTTCACATGGTGGCTACCAAGATTGCACAACAATGGAAACAATACATAATCCCACCCCATGATTCAAGGATAGGCTTCATAAGTTCAAGCCATGACTTCATAATGCGTAGTGCCAATTTGGTAGTTTTCATATAGAAAGATGACATTTAGGTTGGATTGAGTTTATACTTTTATTTCAAAAAATTTTTTATGTATAGTGGGTATACTTTGTTCACTGATGGAAGTAAAATATAGGACAATGATAGTTTGTGTATTGTCCAAAAGAAAGTCAGACAACATATATTGTGTGCAATTCAATAATCTGTTGACTAAGATTCATTTAAAACAACACATGCATCAAACACATTGTTATCTTAAATAAGGCATTTTAGACAACACATACATCCCGCAAATTGTTATCATAAATGCAATTCAGACAACAAAAAGAATTAGTAAGTGTGGTTTGAGGTTCATTGAAGACAATACATGCACCTAGCACTTGTTTTGGAAATTAGACAACAGACCCATGGAAACATTGTTTTGCTAAAATAATTTCACACAACACTTAAGTAATAAACTGTTGTGTGATTCTATATTCTACAACAGTTTAATCAAATTAATAAAAATTGCGTAAATTCAGACAATACATATTTACATATACATGTTGTATGAATGAGTAAGTAGACAACATAAAAAGCCTATCATCTGATTGAAATGCAATCATATGACAGGCTTTAGCTGTTGTCTGATTCACTTTCTCCTACAGTATAGAAGTTGAAAAAAAAAAAAAGCCTCATCGTGTTCCATCAATCCATCATATTCAAAACCATTCGTCCTCATCTTTCATCTCCATCAGTTTCTTATCCCATTTCTTTCTCATTCTTCCAGTTCTTTCATCTTCCTCTTCTTCTTTTTCCTTCCTAGCCTACTTTTCTCCATCATCAACATCATCAGATTGTCCTCATCTCCAAGGGAGACTGCATCAGATGATTTAGATCTGAATCTTCGATTGACGAGAAAGACGAATTGGGCCTTGTTGGAGTCACTAGCGACACTGCTGGCCACAAATGACCCAAAACCAACCGATACCAACCAAAATGTCAGTTACCAATAGTCGGTATACTAACTATGTCGGATTTGAAACGGTTTGAAAAATCATAAAGTGACGGCAGATGATTTCAGTGAAAAGGCCTTGATTTAATATTGAGGCCAAACCTAGTTAAGAAGTTTCTTGGATCTCTTCCACCTAACTTTTAGGCCCAACAAACTGCCATAGAGGAAGCTCAGGACATTGACACTTATTCTCTAGATGAACTTGTAGGAAATCTCAAAACATTTGAGATGAGAATCAATCTAGAAAAAAAAAGGTGAAAAATATTGCTTTTAACTCTATCAAAAAAGAAGAAGAAGAAGCTAAGGTTAGCATTGAGGATTTGGCTTATCTGACAAAACAGTTCAGTAAAAATTTTAAGTCTAGGAACTCCTCTAGTTAAGGTTTAAAAAATGCTTCTGACTTATGATGACCTGAATTTTCATTATTTAATTCTTGCAATTAATAATTGATTAGTTGTACGAATTATTGATCTTATGCTTTGTTCGCATGTTATTTGTGAAATGGAATTATTTTTGGATGAATAATTATTCTAAACGCATCGTTTTAGAGAGCTTGAAAGTTGATTTTTTATACGTTGACTTTCTCTGAAAATTTCTTTGATGAAAGTCGTAGAGTGCATCAATACAAGTTCATGGACGTTGATACGAGCTCGAAGAATGAAAAACAAATTGAAGATATCATTGTGATTAAGAGAGAGAAAAAGGAGGTTGAAGAGAAGTGTGAATCCTATGTCAAGAAATGGGAAATTGAAATGTATAATTTTGTTGATCAGATCAAGAGCTTACAAACAGATTTGAATGTTCAGGCTGCTCTTGCTAGTTTACTAGCCTCTGAAAAACTAAGCCTTGAACTTGAACTAACAGAGACTTAGCTAAAGTTCTCAATTGGTTCAGAAAAAGTGTTGTTGGTGAAGAAAAATTTCGTAGAGGAGTTTGACTCACCAATGAATACGGACTGGAGTGGGAGCTGACCGGGAAGATTCGAGAAGCTTCCTTCAAGCATTGACCTGAAGTTTGACTGTCGTCTCGAGGAGAAGAGGGGGGTACCTGCAGAAAACCCTCTGATGCCTAAGTCAGTACGTTTCTTAGTAGTGGAGTATTGAGAATTTGAATTCGATGATTTACCTCGCTGTCGAGCAGCCTATTTATAGGTGTACTTCTACGTGGGCTACAAGAAAACTTGCACAGCAAGCCGCAGTGACTTGAGCGGCACACCATCATTAAGTCCATATTCACTCCTGCAATAACCGTCACTATTGGCGGTCATGATTGCCATACTGAATGTCGCATTTATCGTCGTATTTATAGCTACATCAATTGTTTCATTTACTGCTGCCATTACTTCTCTTTAATTGCCTTGATTGTAGGGTCAATTTTGTTGACCACCCCCACAATGCCCCCAAATTTTTTCTTTGGACACCCATCCGAAGAGAAAATTTCTTAAAACTCGACATTCGAAAATAGGCCACCCGAGCTTTCCTTCCCCTAAGTCCACACCAAACCCTCACTGCACCATTCAAGGCCCAACTCTTCTTCTAAGATCAAATTTAGTCTCCCACCTTTGGGCCCGAACCAAATTTTTTATTTATTTATTTTTTTTGGACGGGTCGAGTACAACCCGGATTCAACTTGGTTTGACCCAGATCAAAATGCCCAGTTCCTTCTTGCTTTTTGGATTCCTCGGCAGTCCGATTTCATCCCAAATTCTTCTCAATTGGGTCTGAATTCTTCTGGGTTTTCTCGCATTGGAGGTATCATCATCATGTTCCTATAAATGGAGCTTCAAAATTGGCTTTGAACCAGAAAAATTGGACTCGTTCTCCCGTCGGCGCCGTCGCATCTCTTTGGCTCGCCTGCACTCGGACTTGTCCCAGGTCCGAGCCACCTTGCTTCATTGTTGCGCCGCCGCTCCAGACTCCAGCGCCACACTGCTCGGCCTTAGTGCCATGTTGCCCAGCCTCTAGCCCCTTGCGACAGCCCTGTGCGACCCAGCCACGGCCACCGTACCTTCCGACCCATCTTCTGCATCCCCCGTCGTCCCAGGCCCCTGCCGGTGCTTCGGGTTTCGCCGGCGACTCCCCCGCTGGCCGATCTCCATCACTGGTTCGTGCCCCCTGGTTCGAACCCGACCTAGTACCCTCTACATTCTCTCTTTTCTCTTCCTCCTTTCCATTTTTATTTACTTTATTTCATTTTATTTTATTCTATCTTATTAATTATATATATATATATATATTATATGGATTAAATACTTGTTACTCCTCAAACTTTTCTGTGAAAAACAGTTTAGTCCCTCGCCTTTTAAATTAAACTAGATAGTCCTTATACTCTCTAATTCTCACGCAACAGGTCCAAAATGACTATTATACCCTCATTTCCTCTTTTTTATTATTTTTCTCTTCTTTTTTTTATTTTCTGTCCCTCTTTTTAATTCTCTCTCTCTCTCTCTCTCTCTCTCTCTCTAATTTTCTCTCCCTTTTTTTTTTCTCTTTTTTCTATTTTTTTTTCTGGTTCTCTCTCTTCCACCCCCCTCTTCCTCGTCTCCCTCTGTAGCGACGGCCATTCATGGATCCGTACTATCCATTCACCATGCCTATCTCTCACCAGTGCCTATTCCTCTCCCAAAGCCCCAAATTATTCACCCAAAACAACGCCACACTTCTCTTCCACCTCGGGATCGAACCCCTCTCCAACCTAACCCTCCACACCCCTTCCTCGGCATCATAGAGCCCCACCGTTACGCCTTCCTCACAGTCAAACCACCACCACCCCAATTAGGTCGTTGGGCTCGGAGTTTGATCGGTCCAAGGCTCTAATGCTCCGGCTTCCAATTACATGGCATGGTACCAGATCGAACGCTCTCGGAAGCTTTGGGGCTGTCTTCTGAGGAGACAGTTCACCAGAGTGGTTGTTGGGTCTATCGTCGGATCTTCTCCCCAACTGAGTTTTGCTTGAAACTGAACCAGAAGAGGTTGAATTGGAGCTAGAAGTTGTGGCGCCCCCTCCATTTTGTTAACACCATTCACTGAGTCATGGAAGCGATCTGTGAGCGAGTCAAAACCGACTTCTTGGTGGATTTCTAGGTTTGGGGTATTTTAATTTAACTCAAGAAACTCACAGAGACTTGATTCAGATCTAGCAGTCTTTGGTTGAATGCTTGCTCATTGCTAGTCCAAGAATGTGAGTGGCCTAAAGCAAACAAGAGCAAAGGTGATGAAGCCAAAGAGAGATGGGAAAGTACAGAGAGTAGTGTGGAACTGTGGAAGACAAGAATCGATCTTAGAGAGAGAGAGAGAGAGAGAAATAAAAAGAGGGAGAGAAAATAAAAAAAGAGGAAATGAGGGTATAATAGTCATTTTGGACCTCTTGTGGACCTGCTGTGTGAGAATTAGAGAGTATAAGGACTATCTAGTTTAATTTAAAAGGAGAGGGACTAAACTGTTTTTCACATAAAAGTTTGAGGAGTAACAAGTATTTAATCCTATATATATATACTCTTCTTCCTCTAGTCCCGTTGACTGCGACCTCTCTTGCTAGTCCTTTCAGTTTTGCTACCGTGCATTAATCGTAAGCCTTCTTCGTTGATTTTTCCTTTCTTGCATGATGGTAGTAGCCTGTTCTGGGGTTTTATTCTTCTAAGTCCACCGCTAGAAGAATTCCACCGCTATCTGGGTTTTCACTTTTCCACTTATCCTTTCCCAGGTCCGTCCCCTTGTACCTTCATGGCCCGAATTAAAACTACCGACTTAACGAAGAGTCAAAGGACGAACACAGAATTAATCAACTACTGAACCTACACCTTCGCAGCTAGAAAATCATGTCCTGGATAAATATGCCGAGGCATTCTCCATGCTGCCTGGAGTTAAGATTTCAACGGTCCCTGTGGATGCGGACATCTACATTGGTAGAAACATCCCTGAAGATGCCTTGATATTGGCCCCCGAGCAGCTGCGATATATCTGATTCCCTATTCACCCTGTTTTCTAGCTCATTTGGGCCGTGCTTGGATTACACCCATTTCAGCTTACCCCAAATTCTTCTCTTCTCTTGTCGGCCTTCCAGGTCTGGAAAGGGGAAGTTTCACTGGGACTATCCGACTTTCTCTATCTCTATAATTGCTCCAGGGTTATTAAATTCTAGTTTTTTAACTTGACCCCCTTCCCAAGGATGAAGACGTTCATGGTAGTTCCCAATAATTGTCATAGGTGGAAATCTAGGGCTCTGATGATTACCGGCAGTTGGCGCTCTCTCGAATTGGACCTCCTTCCTCCGAGGGCTTTCGCGGATGATCTTGGTAAGTGCTTAGGTCTTATTTCATTTTCACCGCATTGTTATCCGCGTGCTCCATTGGTGGGGGTTGAGTTGAGTTGTTGGGGGTTGCTTGTTATTCGTGTGCTACAGTGGTGGGGAGTTGAGTTGTTGTGAAAGAGGTTGGGGGTCCAAGGACGACCCTGAAGGTGATGACACTGATGAGGGAAGGTCGCTCCTCGTTGTGAGGGAGCTCCCTCAAATGATTCCTCCACCTCGGAAGAAGCAAAAGGTTGCGGAGACCTCTGCTAATGACGACCCATCTCGTGCTCCGCCTACTCAACTAGCTCCGCATTCTTCTTCATGTGGAGGTTTGCCTTCCTCAACATCTTTGAGGGATATTACTGCTGACGTTGCTCCCTCGAGGACCATTGTACCCCCAACAAGCACCGAACTTAGTGCTTAGAGGGCCCCTTGACCCCCGTCGGGTCCGACCTCTTCCACGCAACTGCTTCCTCCCACTGCTCTGGAATTGAGATTTAAGAAGCGTGATAACTCTTTCGTCATAGCTGGAGAGTCCTTAGAGTCCAATGGTTTGGCGGCATCAGCCAATGTCGGCCCCTTGGCGTCATCGAACCCGAGATCTGGTAGGCGTCCTATGACCGCTATGGAGTTCTATGATGACCTATGCTCCTCCTAGCTCGATGTAAGTACAGTTTATTTTTATTTTCGATTTTTATTCATATATGCATGCATTGACCCATCTTCCCCTCCACTTGTGCAGGCTTTTATGGTGTATCATCATTTTTTTGCGCAATCTTGACGCTCTTCATTCCAGGCAACAACAATGCCTTGAGAAGGCTGACCAAGAGCTAAAATCCAAGGATAAGGAACTAAATGACCAAATGGGGTCAATGACGCAAGTGAGCCTCATCCTCGAGGAGTTCTATCGTGAGATAGTGAAGTTAAAAAATGATTTGGCTATGGTAACTCGAAGTAAGGACGAGGAGTTCGAAAAGGGGGTCGCTAAAATGAAGCGCGTGTCCGCCAAACATTTTCGACTCGGATGGAACCAGGCTTTGACTAAGGAGGATCATAGATGCTACGTAGGGCCTGATGAATTTGATCACTTTTATGGGTTTGCCACCAGGGACTATTCTCCCATTCGTGGTATGCTACCAGGGGATGCTCATTCGTCGGCGTTGAGTGCTTCCGAGGGGCCCTGAGGGGAAGACGAAGCATCCTCCATTCCTTGCTCCAAATAGCTATTGGAGATAGCGGCGTTATTCATTTTATTCTCGCTGTGCTTGAATCTATAGGAGTTTCCAAATATGGCTTTATGTATGTTTTCCCTTCTTGTTGAGCTGATTTCCTCCAACAAATTGTCTCAATCTTTCAATAAAACCGTCATGATTCCCTTTATTGTAGTCTAGGACCCATCGATTTTGTTTACATTAACCCCCATGATGTAATGGTTGATGCATAATCTCTGGCTTTAAATGATGATATCCTCGATTTATTACCGATATCTGAAAGATATTTACCTGCTTGATATCTATCTTTCCCCACTTTAAATGTGAATATTTCCTTTTAATGCGAATATCCCTCTCTTAATATGGCTATCATCTTTGCGGATTCTTGTTTAAATTATGAATCTTCAAATCTCCATACTCTGCTTATAAATAGCCATGTATCTGTCCTGATTTGTACATCATCTTCTTCGCACCTTCTCTTGGAATCCTGCTTTTGTCTCCATGGCTCCACAAAGGAAACAAATCCGTATCATTTTCAATTCTCCTGTAGGATGTGGCAAATAGATCCATGGTGCTGATGAGCGCACTCCTGATCGCCAGGCTCCTATTATGATTTCATCTGACAGTTTTTCTGACAGGTTTCTCTCTTACCATACTTTACTTTTCTCTTAATTCTCTTACTATAGGTAGTCACTTCCAATGTCTCGGGTAGTCAATTATTAAGGTTTTCTCCTCCTTTTGTTCAGGTCCTCCAAACGCTTAGGGGGATTCGCTGATTTCGACACTCGCCAGTTCCTTGAAGATGTGCCGAACTATTCTGAAGATGTCGAGGCGAGTATTCCTCGAGCCTCGAGGGCTCGTGTAGGTCCTAGTCGCCCTAGTCTTCGGAGCATGAGTGCTGACAGGGGAACAAGTCCCGAATCTCATCGCCTCCGAACTCTAAGAGAAGAATCCTTCGTGTTGCAGGATTAGCTCGAGCATGCCTTGTTGGAAGTCCGCAATCTGAAGGTGGAGGTCCACAACTTGTCAGTGGAGCTTCAACGCTCGAGGGACCATGCGGAGTGTCTTAAAGTATAGCTCCGCGAATGTTACCGATAAGAAGGTTTCTGGATGAGGTCCGCCTTCAAAGTCGTGAAGATAGAAATCGCGATGCCGTCATCGAGTACTGATAACGCATGTGTAGACACAAGAAATTTAATGAAAATAAAATTCATAAAATAAATCGGTTAATCTTTGAAATTTTGACTAAAGAAGCTTAGTTGGCACATGGGTCCTACAAAAGGCACACGTGGCTCATATGTCACCAAAATTATGTGAGCTTCGAGGATGACACGTGTCAAAACACGAGTGATCCATTGATTGAATGACGTGGAAGCATCAATTATGGAAGCTTCAAATTATCATTGATTGATTGTTCCTCGAGTTAAGCATTTAAAGCGGATCAATTGTATTCAACTGATTGATCTCGATGAAAATCAAGTACTAAATACAAATATCGATCAGATTAAGTTGTTTGATTCTGATTGGAATCAAGTATTAAATACAAATATCGATCAGATTAAATTGTTTAATTCTGATTGAAATCAGGCATTAAATCAAATCGAAATTGATTGACATATTCCTTAAATAAAAGATAATTAAATCAATCAATTAAAACTGATTGATTTAATTATACAATTACAGAATGTGATTAATGCTATGTCATCGAGACGCCGATACTATAAATACCCCCTCTCAAATCATGAGAAGGACTTCGGCCAGAAAAGAGAAGGAAATACTCTCAAAATTCCTGAAGCCTCCCAAGCTTGTGTGAAGAATCCTCAAGCTGCCAAATAGCCGGTTCCTTACCAACTTCAAGTCAAAACGTTCGTCACGTGTCGACTCTTGTGACCATCGTCCAACTCAAGATCAAGCGTCAAGCCCTTGAGTGAAATTCATTGTCGGAGATCGAATCAGAGGATTACCAAAGATTGTAACCCGCACTTAAATTAATAAAATTATTATTTTTTGTACACGTGTCTGCATTTTGTTTGCTTTCAGATTTCCGTGTTTACAAATTGGCACGCCCAGTGGGACCTCTTTGCCTCTCATCTCCTTCTCCGTAAGACGATTCCAAACAAATCTGTTCGAGCAATGGCTTGCAAGAACATTCAAGTCATCTCGAAGAACAAGTCCAAGACAACGACCACAAAATCGAGCAGCAGCTCATCTGGTCATGTCACTCGAAGCATGGCAAAGGTTCAGCCAACAACATTTGTGGCTTTGTCTTCTAAGCCTCGCCAACCAATCATCACCGTAGAAAGTTTGGGGGCAGGGAAGCATGTCCCTCGAAGTGAAGAGAAACAAGCTCCAAATAAAAAATCAAGGGAGCGATCGTTCTCACCTGCCTCTGATGACAATTCAAGCACCGGATCATACCATGGAAGTCCTGATCCTGAAGAAAATAACACTTCTGGGGTGCGGTCAGATAGCGCGTCTTTCCTCTCAGCAATGCAAGTCATGATGACTGGGACAACCACGATCGAAGAGCAGGTAGCTAATCTGATGGAGGCGGTTCAAAAGCTCACCAATACCGTCGAAGAAAAGGATATGCAGATTGCTCAACTTTGGAGTAGGCTTGAGAAACAAAATGATGAGGATTCTGCTAGGATTCTGTATACGGATGACAAAGACAAACAAGAAGAAACATCAAAGGAAAATGACAAGGACAGTGAAGGCCAACTTGGTTCTTTGTCCGTCCAGCAGCTGCAAGACATGATCAACAACTCCATTAGAGCTTAGAATAGAGGTACCTCTAGTGATTCCCTCACATATTCCAAGCCATACACAAAAAGGGTGGATAGCCTGAGGATGCCCTATGGGTACCAGCCGCCCAAGTTTCAGCAATTCGAGGGGAAGGGCAATCCAAAACAACATATTGCTCATTTCGTCGAGACTTGCAACAATGCAGGAACGGAGGGAGATCATCTTGTTAAGCAGTTTGTACGTTCATTAAAAGGCAACGCCTTCGAATGGTACACTGATTTGGAACCTGAATCAATCCACAGTTGGGATCAGATGGAGCGTGAGTTCCTGAATTGTTTCTATAGCACGAGACGTACAGTAAGCATGATGGAACTTACTAGCGCCAAGCAATGGAAGGATGAACGTGCAATTGATTACATCAACAGGTGGCGTTCGTTGAGTCTCGATTGCAAAGATCGACTGTCAGAAATATCTGCGGTGGAAATGTGCATCCAAGGTATGCACTTTGATTTGCTATATATTTTACAGGGAATCAAACCCCGTACGTTTGAAGAGCTAGCTACTCTAGCGCACGACATGGAGTTGAGTATAGCTAGCCATAAAGGGAAGAATGAGTCAATTGTTGACCAAAGAAAAGACAAGGTCTTCGGAAGCAAGTTTGACAAGGCACCGAAGAAATCTACAAAAGAATCGATGGCCGTCAACATTGCCCCAGTCAAAATTTTGACACGAGATAAGGAGGTTAAGAAAGCTGAGCCAACTAGCACCTACGACAGAACAAAGCGTTCGTTGAAGGAATGGCAACAAAAGACATATCCTTTCCCAGATTCAGACGTGGCAGGCTTGTTGGAAGATCTACTTGAGAAGAAGGTGATAGAGCTCCCAGAATGCAAGCGGCCCGAGGAAATGCATCGTGTTAAGGATCTGAAATACTGCAAGTACCATCGGCTCGTTAGTCACCCAGTGGAGAAATGCTTTGTTCTGAAAGATTTAATAATGAATCTCTC
>BDJD01003842.1:17793-37425 GCA_002564525.1 Rosa multiflora
GAAGGAGGGCACGCAAGAGCTCATCGCCATGTGTACCTATCACTCAAGCAAAATATAAGCAGTCACAAGAAAATCGTTAGTGTCTCGAGAAAATAAGACAAGATTTGTCAAAGAAAGGGGCAATCCTTTTGTTCGAAGACCCCATGGTCTGGCTTCATCAACAAAAGCCTTTCTCAAGAAAAGCAACAAACAAGAAAAGGTGAGAACTGCCCACATGAAGACAAGCTATGAATTTGGTTCGAAGGATTCTACCAAGGCTGAGTCAAGCACAGTCAATACTAACCAAGCGTCAAAGGAGAACGAGGTGTTGAGGCAGCTAGAAGACCTACCATTTCACTTTAGCATCCCTAATTTACTACAATTGCCAAAATTGACAAGAGGTGCTTTGGTACAGGTGTTGATTGACATGGGCAAGAACTCCACAGACATTAACAAGGTGAAACCGAAGGAATGCGTCATGTGTGTTGCAGATTGTGATGCCATCCACTTTACGGATGAAGACCTTCAGTTAGGCTCTAAGCCACATAATAGACCTCTCTTCGTGACAGGATATGTGCGAGATCAAAAGATAAAATGCATGCTTGTAGACGGAGGGTCTGCTGTAAACATAATGCCTAGGTCGACTATGAACCATCTTGGCATCAATGTGGAAGAGTTGTCTCGAAGCCGTCTCATGATTCAAGGCTTCAACCAAGGGGGACAAAGAGCTATAGGCATGATCAGAGTAGACATCACAATTGGAGAAATGAAGTCAAACACTTTGTTCCATGTGATCGAAGCGAAGACCTCCTACAATTTATTGTTAGGACGACAGTGGGTTCACGAAAATGGTGTCGTCCCCTCCACTCTTCATCAATGCTTCAAGTTCTACAATGGCGGAGTAAAAACAATAGCAGGTGATACTAAACCATTCACTGAAGCTAAATCTTACTTTGCTGATTCCAAGTTCTACATGGATGATGAAACAATAAAGGAAGTTCTCCCAGTTGGAGTACCTTATACAGGGAAGACTGTAGAAGTGTGTACTAAAGAAGTGGAACCCAGCATGGCAAGAAATTGTAATGAGGAACCACATAAAGTTTCGTCAGAAACCAAAGTGACAGTTTCAAAGAACAAAATCAGCTCCTCTGCTCCAGTTCTTCGTTACAGCCAAGGTCTAGGCGAAAAGAAGGGGAATATCCTTTTGTGGAGGCAAATGAGAAAGAACGTCCGCGAAAGCTAGATGAGAAGGACGTAGAATTGCTAAAAGAAACCTCAACCATACCGTTGACGAAGTTGAGCAACACAACACCCACCAAGCTACCTAAAGGGGTTTGTCAAACCGATTCAAGGCAAGACAGAACATGGCACCCTTCCTGACAAAAAGACAAAGGAAGGATTTGACCCTAACACTTACAAGCTGCTAGCAAAGGCTGGATATGACTTCGGATAGTCATGCAAGGAAGGTGATCAAGTCATCCCTGGTAAGAAGGTGCATGAGCTTAATGAATCTCAAAGGAGGTTGAGAGAGCAAGGATGCACAGCAGACCCTGCTAAAGCAGGTCTTGGTTTTGTACCAGGCAAACCAATCAAAATATCAGGAAGAAGAAAAGTTGCAAAGGCAAGCACTCAACACATTAGTGTCGAAGTAATAGAAGAAGAGACTCGGGAATCTAAATCTACCTCTCGCGTTTCTACACTTAATCGTATTCGTCCTAATTCTCAAGCGGCGGTGCCTGAACAAATTGATGAGTTGGCATCTCCAGTTTCTGTATTTGATCGTGTTGATACGTTAACAAGCCGAGTCTCAGTTTTCAACCGCATCACCCAAACGACCCCTCGAGCTTCCATGTTCAATAGGTTGTCATCTTCCGATGAAGGAAATAAGAAATCTGAGTCAGTCCCTCGAAAGTCAGCACTTAAGAGGATACAAGCACCCAAAGAGCAGCAAAGGTGAAAGAGAAAGGAGATTGACGACCAAGGAAACAGCAAAGAGATCCGAAGTCTCATTCCGTTACACATGAAGCGACGCTCTATGTTAGAGGTGAGCTCAAACGAACAACTCAAAGTGAAGGAGCACACCATCTTACTCACTGGCCAAGTCGGAACTAGTAATGTTCAGATAAGAACGTCACCTGTGCAACACCTCCTCATCACAAAAATGTGATTCCTCGTGAAGTTGAATGTAGCACCAACATCCCTGCGCCTCCTAATAGGACTTTGCTTCCTAGTAGTGATTGCCAGACTCATAGGCCCAACACTCTAGATGATGATGGGGACTCTTTAGATTCTCACATTGCTTTGGCTCATCCACCTAAGTTGAAAAGACCTGCCATCAAAGAAAGAAGGCATAGTGGAAGCAGCGGTAGCAATAATAGTGAAGTGCACTTTAAGCGTCGGAAAACTGACACCAATCTTGGCCCTATTTATTGTGATCCTAATGCTGAGTTCACTCTAAATACTGACTTTCTTGGTGACATTTCAACACAAAGTGATCTGCGCACAGCATACTCATTGGCCTCCTTGAATTATGGTATGCTGTTTGCTCCAATTTTCGTTGCACCTCTTTTAATTTCTCCAAAGACTTGAGTGCAGATTGACGATGATCAGAGTCAGCTTGACGAATTGAAGTGACCTTCGCAATTTCAGACTCTGTGTCAGCCAGACGTTGAATACGTGTGCCTGGAGTAGCCTTGCGTGAACAAGAAAGTCGTGCCAGGTTGTATTGGTCAGCCCTAGTCAACAATCCTTCAACTTTTCCCCTTACGGATGAAGGATCAATCCCATAATGGCTAAGCTCAGCTATCAGCTTGTCAAGTTCCCCCTTGCTGGAAAAAATGGTCTTGGAGGAGTGCTTCATTATCATATCTTCAATTTGTTCACAAATTGCAGTAGCAGCTTGTTGACGAATATCACGAAGTCTTTGGCTGGCATCTATAATAGTAGCTCCACCAAGAGAGGCCTCAGAAAAGGCTATGGTGTTCAGAGGCTTAGGAGGATGCACCATGGTAAGTTGACCTGTACATATATCATTAGTTAAAAAAAAAGGGGCTTAAAGTGCAATGAAAATACACAAGAGTTAAGAATTGTACATGTAGGGTCAATTTGCTATGAGTCATTCTTTGCATTGGATTTTCCTTTTGTGGGTAAAGCGTAAGCCTCAAGTTCCCCTGCAGAAGGAACACGTATAGCGTCTGAAGAGGCGTCATCGTTCCCCCAAAGTGAATGATCATCAATCTCTGCACCCTGAAAAGATGGGAAAAGAGCAATTCAAGTTCCAAAAAAAAAAAAGATCACAAAAAGAAAAGAAAAAATAATCTTTGACGTACGTCCAAAAAAGTTACCTCATTTCGTTGCAACATCGGTTGTGAAGAAGTTGAAATGTCACCAAGAAAGTCAGTATTCAGAGTGAACTCAGCATTGGGATCACAATAAATAGGGCCAAGATTGGTGTCAGTTTTCCGACGCTTAAAGTGCACTTCACTATTATTGCTACCGCTACTTCCACTATGCCTTCTTTCTTTGATGGCAGGTCTTTTCAACTTAGGTGGATGAGCCAAAGCAATGTGAGAATCTAAAGAGTCCCCATCATCATCTAGAGTGTTGGGCAGATGAGTCTGGCAATCACTACTAGGAAGCAAAGTCCTATTAGGAGGCGCAGGGACGTTGGTGCTATATTCAACTTCACGAGGAATCACATTTTTGTGATGAGGAGGTATTGCACGGGTGACGTTCTTATTTTCTTTTGCTTTCAGAGTCTTGTGTAGTGGTCTACTCGTAGGCGCTTCTTTCGTTGCTTTCACTGGTGTAGAATGGTACACTTTAGACCACCAGTCGACATAGTCTTGAGTAACCATGTACTCCGTGATAGCACTTTGGGTCGGCAACGTTATCGCGCACTTGGTGTTCATTCTGGTGCAAGAATCCCAATGCTTATAAATCAAAGCCAATACATTGGTGCGAATGTTGTTCGTAAGACTGCCAGGAAAGTCTTGGACATAACCAAACTGTCGACTGAACAAATGTGGACTGTGTGGCTGAATGACTCGTCGGTTATCCTGTCTGAGAGAAAGATACCCGGATCGGAGGCTGATGAGATATATGAGGTCTAAATGGGAGATGTTCTCGCGGTTGATAATCACTCTGCTCTCCGAAAATACCCTGGAAAATGCATCCATCCTCACATTATCACGTGCATTGAACAAAGAAAGCGCCTGTGAGTCCCCACAATATTTAGCTGAAAATTCTCCAGAGAAGCGAACCATACGGGGCCTTAGGTCATTGGGAAGCGGAGACTGAAAGTGGGTGCCAAAGTACTCTGCTAGCCATGCATAAATATAATGAAAAGGAAGGGCAGCCGAGCAGTTACCTGGATCACTGGAAACAGAAATCTCGCCTAAACCCTGATAGATGTTGGCCAACACTGGTACTGCTAGGCAAAACTATACACCCTGTGACATTTTGCTGGCAACTTTGAATACTCCCGGACGAATCAAACCAGTGTCGTCTTTGGGTAAAACAAACAGACACAACCAACAAGCAAGAAAGGTAGCCAAATAGGTGGGCTCTATATCTTCACTCTCAATGCCTAAGTCATCAAATACTGCGAGGTTTGCAGAAGTACGTGGTCGGATCTCATGGATCCTGCCAGATGGATTAAACACATTCTGGGAAGGATCTCTTTTGTTCCTGGTGCTTTTGTTTGGAGGTCTCTTGTAGCGCAAAGCTCCTCTATACCAATATCGTATCCATGAAGTTATCTTCACTTTCTGCCCTTGGCCTTCTTTGCAAAGCTTATGGTAGGCGAGAAACAAATAGCGGTAGCTCTGTTTACTCCCTTTACTTGCTACAGTAAGCTCTTTAGCAGCTGGAACCACCTCATCATAAAACCGTCCAGCAATGGGCAAACCTCTGAGTTGGTCCAAATCCCAGAGGGAGATGGACATTTCTCTGCTAGATGTGTGGAGAGTATTCGTCGCGGGGCACCAGTACTCGCAGAAAGCTCGTATGACAGATGCAACACGGTCATAGCTGAATAGTGAGGCGAATATCGCTCGATAAAGACCGGCCTCCCGAGTAAGCTTGTCATTCCTGCTTAAGATATCTTCTACCCATTCCCAGTAGAATTCTGTGTAAGAGAAACCCCCGTTTGCATGAAATGCATTGCTCCACTTCACTGAACCGTTGAGTACACGATCGCTGAGAAGCTTGAATGGGGTCTGAGGAGTGTTCTGATCATGATGCCAAGATTTCAGCAACAGTACATGCGAGTTTTGTTGGTCTCTTCCAGATCTCGGTTGTCGAAACATAGCCAGCTGGCGAGGTACCGCATGAGTCCATTGGAGGATGTGAGCTGAAGGGTCATAAGGAGGGACATCGATTGCTTGAGGCCTAGTCAACAATGGGTGCACTTGCAGAGTAGTTCCATCACTTTGAGCGTCCTCCTGATCCTCGAGGATGGTGACTGTCCCTTTCTTGAAGCACTTGAAGAAGGCCATGGCCACAAAAGGACGGAAAGCACGATCGCAAGTGTCTGACAATGTACGTGAAGCCTAACCGCTTTCAGTGGACCCTACCAAGCACAAATGTAGAGGAATCCAAGCGTTTAGGACGTCCGCGTTCTTCTCTTCGTGAGCCGCCAAACACGCGAATCCTAACCGCTTTCAGTGGACCCTACCACGCACAAATGGGGAGGAATCCAAGCGTTTAGGATGTCCGCGTTCTTCAATTATCACCTAAGTCCTGAAAAGAAAGAGGAAAATATATATATATTTCAAATCACTTTCAGAACGCGTGTAAGGTAAAAAAAAAAAAAAAAGGGTGGTTGCAGCACAAAGCATGATCAAGGAAAAAAGAGAATCATGTTTTGGAACCAGACAAAAAAAAACCAGCAATCATGCTTTTGTTGTGATAAAAAAAAAAAAGCAAAACTCATGCTATGGGCTGCACACTTACACGTGCATGTAATCAATTATGTATATACATATGTCAGAAGGTAAGCATGAATCATGCAATCATGCTTTGGGTTTGCATATGGGGGCATATATTTATATATATTGTTAGAACATATGGACATGCAATTGCAATTGAACAAGGATCGATTAAGGCAGGTTATGACAATAACAAGAAAGGGACAGAAAGCCATACCTCAGTCTTAATGATCTACGGAGCTCCAGGCAAGAAATCAATAATAGCAAGCAGTAAATAAAGATAGCAGGAATGCCGTCTTCAATTATCACCAAAATTCTGACGAAACAGAAAGAAGGAAAAAAAAAAAACAATTGTCAGAAGAAGAAAAAGACAAGGAAAAAAAGATAGCAGCGGCATCATGAGAAAAGAAGAGTATGGGGGCATGCGACAAAGCATGATTAAGTAAAAAGAGGATCATGTTTTGAAATCAGATCAAAAAAAAAAAAAATTCAATCAATCATGCTTTAATTGCACGTGTGTATAGCCATATATGTTCATGTGAGAAGATATGTTCATGTGCATATAGCCGTATTTGAATTATCGAATCATGGGACCATGGAATTATGCATCTGGCAATATATATATATATGCATGTACGGTGCGGAAATAAAAAAAAAAAAAAAAACGATGACGTCAGCAAAACAAAGGGGTCGCAATGGCATGTGAAGAAAAAAGGTCAAAGGGAAAGGATGAATCATGGTTTGGTACTTTGGGTAATTGAGTCTGCATGTGCATGCTTCCGATTATATATGTTCATGTCAGAAAGAGAGAACATGGACTCATGGATGAGTGGCTAGAGTCATGACACATATAAAGAAATAATAATAAAATAAAGGTTAATTAACAGAGAAAGACCAATAAGTTTAACCTAGAAACAGCAATCCGATAGCAGCAGTACCTGTCAGAAAATGGAGAGAAAGAGTGAGCTCAAGCTGCATTTATCTAGATTGTTAACGAAAACCGAAGAAACAAGCAAGGCGAACAAAGCAGACACTACTGGCATATGTCTTATAGAGCACTTTAATTTTTCTGTATCTTTTGCTCTAGAGAATATGGATAACCATATCAAAAAGTCATTAGGTACGGTGCAGCCACGGAATGAAAAATGATATCCTCTATTGCAGGCTCTAGTAAGTAAAAGCCACGCTTTTGACTTTGGTGTCTCTATTTTTTATTTTATTTTAAATGTTCTATTAACGTTTTTCTTTCTCTCTCTTTATTTTCTTTTAATTTATATTTATATATTAATCAAAATATAAAAATACTGATTTTATACGTATACGATACAAAATACCTTAATATTTCATTTAATATTATAAATTTTTATCTGATGTTAATTAAGCAAAAAATCAAAGAATCTTCTTCAGTATCCATTATGCGTTGGATACCCTATGATAAAGGTATCATTTGAATTTTTATATTAAAAAAAAATATTATTGAAACCTACCATTAATATTCAGAACAAATTTTTTTTTTTTTTAAATCCGCTATTATGAAATTCAAATTAGTAATAATCTAACATCTCATTATCAATTGTTTCATGATTACAACCATTATAACACCCTTGCAAAGAAGAACCTCAATGAAATATTCATATTTAAAATCAATCCACTAACATTTAAATTTTACCAGAAGTACATAAATAGTTTTGTTATTTATAAGGTCTACATAATTTGAAATAAATGCCGAATTCAAATCCTAATCTAGTACCGAATTGAAATCCTAACATGACATTGAATTGAAATCCTAATAGTCTTGAAGCAATGACCACCATCTCCACAAGATTAGCACCCGTTCTTGTTGCATAATGGCTGATAGGGGCATGATTCCTAAACATATGGACCAAGTTAAAGACGAGTTACTACTCAGAAATAGCATATGTACAAAATCATAATATGAACTGTAAAAAAGTTCCAGATCCAATAAATATAGTCAAAATGCAAAGATAAATATATACTTGATTAATTAATTTGCATATTGGGGCAATCAAATGGCATTGTAGGACGGTAGACATCATCATCTGGTGAAAAAGCAACAGTCGACGGCCTTTGAGACGTGTCACGAGCAAACTGAGACATTGTTTGCATGACATCTTCTTGTGTATCCACTGATATTCCGCATTGTTTAAACATCTCTCCCATTTTTTGGAGTGCCATCTCTACGCACCTCACTTCAAACATTTGTTCCATCCGTTTTGTTTGCTCAGCCATTTTGCTTTGTAGTTCCTCCATCATGTGTGCTTCTCTCTCTTGTGCCTTTTTCGCTTGCTCTTCCAATTGCTCTCGCAATTGTTTCACTTCTCTTGATACTCCTCGCTCTTCAACATGGATTCCAGGGACTTCATCCCAAGTAACCCCTGCTCCAACACCTCTCACTCTGTTCCCCTTCTCCTTACCAAGAACTTCAGCATACATTTCTTCACGGATTTCTGGAGCAGTGATGTCAACATTCATGCTTAGCCTCTTTTGTTCAGCCTCTTCAAAATCCGCCTACAAAAAATATAATAGATAGACCATAAGCAAAGGAGACACGAAATATCTACAAGTATAATAAAGCTAAAGATAAATTAGCTTACAATTGCCTTTGCAGATGCCGCATCTATTGGTTCTTGGGACCCTTTCCTTTGATGTGTTAATTTAAATAGCTCCCACCTATCTGGCTCTTTACCATGAGAAATTTCCTGTGCAATAGATTGTATATTAAAAATATGCACTAGATATACAAGAAGGTGGGCAGGTACCACCTATCTGGCTCTTTACCATGGGAAATTTCCTGTGCAATAGATTGTATATATATATTCAAAATATGGACTAGATATACAAGAAGGTGGGCAGGTAAGAGAGAGAAGAAACAAAGATACAAAGAGTTGGAAACAAATGTTATTGTATCTTGTGTCATAGAAGTTTTAAAATTACTACTTAGATTAATCCCAAAAGAGTAAAGCTAGATATCTCAAAAGTGCAGTTAGTATTGATTTTGATTTCAGTGACAAGATTTAAGTTAAAGTTTTGAATCAGTGGCACAATCCCTAGAGCCTGCAAGTCAAGCTTTAAAGCTTCACACGGTGTATCAATGTTTTCTTCGAGTCTTATTTGGGTGATCAGTACTCTTTTAGCCATTTGCAGGTTGGATTGAGCTCCTCTGCAATAACTGTGTGAATTTCATAAAATCATAATCCTCTAACTAATCCTATGGTTTTTTTTCCCCTCCAATTTGGTAGATAATGGAGTTTGACATTGGTTTGAGAAGGAAAAACCCAAAACATGAAACAAGCCAGCGATCTGACCATTAGAATATTTCAATTATGAAGTTCATAACTTCACATATATAATCAATGCAGAGGAGCTCGTTCCTTAATATCCTTTCAGATATAATCAATTAGGACATGCTCTAGCAAAAAATCACTTAAACTAAAGATTTTACCAACAGAAACAAAGAAAAAGGAATTATTACTATCCATATATAGTCTTTGATATAGCTCTGTCCAGTGTTGAATAGACTTAAAGTTGTTCTAACATAACATTTAAGGTATGCACTGAAGTTTCACTTACATATTCATGAGTGACATTTGCATATGTTCGAGTCCCTGTTGATTGGTTCATCTTCTTTTGAGACCGATTTCTTTTGTTGATGCTTGCTATTCTCTGTGTTCCAACATATGAACACCAGTAAGTAATATTAAATCTAGCCTACATGAAGAAGATGAAATAATTGCTTTGTACCTGATGCTTCTTCTTGTCCATGTTTGCAACAAAAAATTTCCATTGATGCTCATTTACATGATCATCATTAGGCTTTTGAAACCTACGTGGTGTGTTCATGAATGGTTTATACCATTTTTTGCGCAACTCAGACTTCCATTGCTTCCACCGTTCATTTAACTTGCTCTTCACCCTTTTCTTGATTTTACCTTCCAAACTTGCAACCCAAGGATTAGACCAATCAATAGTTTCCTGCACAGATTGTTTACACGCATCAACAATATAATGGAAAGTCACATATAAGACAATGTTAACAAAGGATTGAAACATTCAACATATACCTTAACACGATTCCAGGCCCTGCCAAGATTGTCACTAGCATTGAAATGCCGGTAGTCAGGTGTACTAATTGGAAAAAGTGTAAAGTCTTTTGCCAAAATACCCAAGAATCTTGAGAATCTTGCCACCTGCAATTGTGGACCCTTAGGAAGTCCAAAACGATTCCACAAGAGCTTTTCCCGACCCTCCATTGCCCAATTCTTCTGGTTTGGACCACGGTGCTTCTTTATTCCCCTAGGCACCTCTGATGAAACATTGACATCATCTTGCTGATGAAACATGCCACCAACATCTTGTGTCTTGCTGTCATCATCTTGTTGAATATTAAAGTCGCCACCAACATCTTGTGTCTCACTATCGTCATATCCATTTTCTTCGTAATCCTCTTCATCCTCATATGGGTGACTCATCTGTCAAAACCGCAAAAATCAATAAAAACAAGCATACCCATTCTCCAAACGAATAGTAATTAACAGAGATAAGCAAACCTCCTCCAACTGAGACCAGAGAGATGAGAGACATGGAGAATTGATTGTTAAACCTGATAGGGAATTGACCTCCACTTCTACAGACGTGGTTGTTTTATATGCGTATCATAGCAGAACCACGTCTTATCCATTTGAAAGTTTGAAGGGATTTTAATACACAATTGGCGGCAACACAATCTTTTGTCCAGCTCAATTTCTCTTTTCCATTGTTTCCCTTTTGATTTCAGGCATTTTTCTCCCGCCTCACTGTATTTTGTCCCTCTCTCTGCACCCGTGAAGGTCCCCCAATTGAAAACGTGAAGCTGTGGTGGTTTTCTAATTGACTGCAAACTCTAAACAGCCTCTTTATATAATTCAATTTAGTTGATTTCTGAATAAAATAAAAGGAATATAGTTTCTACCTCATCAGGTTCTTTTTTTCCGCTTTGCTTGAAAAAGCACAAAAGATTCTTCCATAGCCTTCTTCCCCATTAAGGTCACAACCAAGTTCCCCAATGTTGCAAGAGCGTTCTCAGAGATTTCTTTATCGGAGGACAATTTCAAGAGTGTGTCCACTACCCCATTGGAGACTAAATTTCCTGCATTGTCCAACATGGTGGATAGGTTGTGAAGTGCACCCAAACATCACTGTTTGGTTTCGACATTGCTCGAATCTGACTCTAGAATGCCAACTAGAAAAGGGACAATTTCAGATGAGGGCAGAGGAAATGGGGTATTTGCAAGTGAAGATAACAACATGAGCAGTTCTGCAAATTGATGCTTTGTTGGCTCATCGAGACTGTTGATGTCTTTCGGTAGTTTGGAGAAGATTCCTGCCTCAACCATGAGAGCCTTGTTCCTGAAATATATCACTAATACGATATATTGATCAAATTTAATGATGAAGAACAATCTATAAACAAATAATTAAACAAATTGAGAATGTAATACCTTCATTCCCCAATACTCTTCCATTGCCTCAAAATCCATAACAATACAGATCATAATCAAATTGAATCCAAACCAGATCATAACAAATAATAGGACCTGATACAGATACAATATTAAAAATCTGTAAATCCCCAACCTTTAACAAAACCCAGGTAGGGGTATGAGAAACATGATGAATATCATGCACCATATACCCAGTTGTAAAATGCAAACAAAAACAGAGCTTCGTACCTCAATCAATTCGTTGTAGTACTGCGTTCTTCCTCTTTAACTCCCAAAAGCTCCAGACCTGCTCATCATGTCCAAGGAAGCTATACACTGTCTCTCTCCGAATGATCTCAAATAGAAGAGATTTTACCGTCTCTCTCCCTCCAGCACCCTTACTGTCTCTGTGTGGAGCAAACACGTAGAGCTCCATCAAAACCACACGGCAGCACTTGACGAAAACAAGTAGAGGGGGTAATTACGTAAATAGCAGGCCTGAGCTTCTTTTGTTTTTTTTTTTTCTTTTTTTCTTTTGTTTCTTTCTCTTTAAGCAGTAGATGTATATAATTAGGGCACCACAATGTAAATATATTAAAAAATAAAAAATGTTAATATATTGAAAAACAAAAACAGTACCAAAGTTGCAACAAAATAATTACCAAAAAAAAAAATTTGTTAAAAAAAAAAAACAACTACTTCAATTTCATTCTATGACATCATTCACTAGAACACCGTCCATGTCTGTTCTTGCTATTCCGTCATCGTTAATCCCTACAATCAAATTTTGGGCATCATAAGGCTCCGGTTCTATGTCTGTGCTCATATCAAATAAATCTCTGGGTTGGGTTCGGATCACTGTGTGCCAATTCGGTTCAATTGGGTCTTGAACATAGAAAAATTGCACTGATTGTGATGCAAGAATGAGAGTGTCCGGTTTAGGAAGTAAATGATCAAAATTTACCAAAATGAAGCCATACTCATCCATTTTGACGGCTCTATTGCGAACTCTATTATCTCCCCAATCACAATCGAATAATAAGACTTTCCGACCATGGTGATAATCTAGCTCAATGATGTCTGTTAGTACACCATAATAGTCTTTTACACCATCTCTTGGTCTACGATCTCCCGCAGTATCATAGCTACTCACCCCAGCTTTCACAAACACACCGCAGTTTTGAGTATTTGATTGAGCATCAATAGATTTAACAAAAAAGCGAAACCCATTGATGATGTACTTGTTGAATCGCCTTGCCTTTTTATCTGGTCCTATAGCCAAGGCTCGAATGTCTGGGTCGACAAATTCTTTTCGTTGTACTCTTCTCTCAATCTGTATTATTAAAATATGATGCTTCATTTGTATATATGACACAAGTGTTATAAAAAGATATGCTTTATATGGAAAAAAAATCTTACCAATTCCTGAAAATATATCGAAAATGTATTATTTGCTTGTCTTTCAGCCTCCATCAAAGTTGTGCGTCTATTCTTAGTCCGCTGTGTGTTTGCCACATGGTTGCTAACAATGTCAACAATGATTGGTTAGTGATACATGAATTATGTTAATCAATGGTAGCACAATAATGAACAATTATTATTAAATAACTTACTCTAGATGTTGCTTAATCTGAGGGCAATTTATCAACACATGTGTATGTGCGCGTTCCCACTCAAGGTCAGTTAGTGTAAACTCGTGTCCTGGTTCTATAGATCGTCCCATCCCGACAAATAATGGTAATCCTTCACGAGGAACAATCCCAGGGTCATCAGCATTACGACCAATTCTTGTTCTTTTTTACTCAACTCCATCTGACAGATACATTGTGCAAAATGATAGACATTCTTCAATTATATAACCCTCTGCGATGCTTGCCTCAGGCCGACTCCTATTGCGTACATACTTTTTTAAGTCATGTAAGTATCTGGCTCAAAAGAAAATAGGAAAAAGAAAAAAGAAAAAAAAAAGGTTAATTGTTAGCTATGATATCGTTCACAGATTCACTCCGATGAAATTAATTGAAGCTCAATCATAAACAAAATATATATGATATATATAGGGCTAGCTATATAAATATAAATATATATAAATATATATATATATATATATGCGAGAGATGTTCGATTTTTAGGATACACACACACATAGATTTTATCCAGAGCGAACCTCCGCTTTGAAATTAAAGTGCAAATTTAGAGTTTAGGGTCACTTTTCGGTCGCATATCCACATCTCAACCGTTCAGTTTCTAGGTACTAATGTATAGATCATCTCTACAAAATTTCAGCCAAATTGATGGTCGTTAATGCATTGACAACTGCCTTAAAGCTAGTACGGTTCAGGTTGGACAGATTCAGTTCGTCCATTGGTTTAAGCGAGTTAGGTACCTTAAAGACCATCAATTTCGTTGAAATTTTGCAGAGATGATCTATACATTAGTACCTAAAAACTGAACGGTTGAGATGTGGATATGCGACCGAAAAGTGACCCTAAACTCTAAATTTGCACTTTAATTTCAAAGCGGAGGTTCGCTCTGGATAAAATCTATGTGTGTGTGTATCCTAAAAATCGAACATCTCTCGCGTTTGGCTTTATTCCCTTAACTAATTAACGAATTATTGGCCCTTAAGGAAGGCCTACAGTTTCCAATATATATCGCTTATCTTGGTTGAAATTGACAATGTTGAAGCTGCCAAAATGGTGAATTCAAATGACAAGTTATGTTGGCCGGAGAATGAGCAATTGTCAATGGCATCAATTTTTTCATATATAAATCAGAAATTAAAACGTATAAATGTTTCCAAAAAAAAAAAAGCTATTTAAAAAAAAAAAATTATTTGACATACCTTTCGATTGGGTACATCCATCGAAATTGCACAGGTCCTGCAATTGCTGCCTCGTCTGCTAAGTGTATTAGAAGGTGTACCATGACGTCAAAAAAAGATGGTGGCATTATCATCTCTAATTTGCAAAGTGTTTCAGCAATCCGATTTGACAAAGCACGAAAATGGTCTACGGTGCCAACTTTGGTACATAATTGTCTGAAAAAAGCACTGAGTTCCAATAATACCTTGGTTATGTCTGGTTTTAGTGAACGACGGATGGCCACTGGAAGTAGATACTGCATAATTATGTGACAATCATGACTTTTAAGACCAACCAATTTTCTTTCATCAACTCTTACACATCTACGAATGTTTGATGAAAATCCATCAGACACCCTAACCGACTCAAGTACTTTGCACATTAGTGTCTTCTCGTCTTTGGATAAAGTGTATTTCGCCGGGGGTAGCCATGTTCGGTCACCACGTGCCTCAGGATTGAGCGAATGCTTAACACCCATTAAGACCATGTCAAGGCGTGCCTTTAAGCTATCTTTATTTTTTCCATCAATTCCAAGCAAAGTCCCAATGACACTCTCTGTAACATTCTTCTCAACATGCATGACATCGATATTGTGACGCAATAATAAGTCCTTCCAATAAGGTAGTTGAAAAAAAAATACTTTGCTTCCTCCACGGTCCTGTGTATTTTGTGTTATCATTATTTTGAACTCGTTTCCTTTTACGACTAGAGCTTGTTTCCTTTCCCTTTCCAAACTGGAACTCCAATGCACTTAACGCCCTCAAACAATCTAAACCTGTCATTGGTTTAGGGGGTTTACGATGCTCAGTTGATCCATTGAAGTTATTATACCATGTGCGAAAAATATGGTTATCTGGTAGCCACTTTCGATGTCCCATGTAGATTTCTTTCTTACCGTGATGCAACCTAAAAGAATCAGTCTCTTCACCACAAGTTGGGCAAGCTTTAGATCCTTTTGTGCTATATCCAGACAACATGGCATATGCTGGGAAGTCATTTATAGTCCACAATAATGCAGCTCTCATCTGAAAAACCTCTTTTTTGAACGCATCATACGTAGGAACCCCTTCTATCCATAGAATTTTCAATTCATCTATCAAAGGTTGCAGGTACACATCTATGTCATTCCCTGGACTTTTAGGGCCTGGAATGAGCAACGATAGCATCATGTATGACTTTTTCATGCATAACCAAGGAGGGAGATTGTAAACATTAACGATAACAGGCCAAGTACTGTGGGACAAGCTCATCATACCGAAAGGATTGAATCCGTCACTGGCTAGACCCAAACGAACATTTTGACCATCAGAGCCAAAATTATTGTCAATTTTGTCTAATTCTTCCCAAGCAAAAGAATCGGCTGGATGACGTAGAACCCCATCTCGTGGTCTCTTTTCAGAATGCCAAACCATAAATTCAGAGGTGTGGCTAAACATGTACAACCTTTGAAGCCTTGGCCCTAATGGAAAGTAACGCAAAACCTTGGCTGGTACCTTCTTTGTAGGGGAGGTGTTCTCCTTGTACCGACTTGTACCACATACATGACAAACTATGTTTGAAGCATATTCCTTCCAATATAACATGTAATCGTTTGGACACGCATCGATTTTCTGGTATGTCAGCCCGAGACTTTTGATGAACTTTTTTGTTAAATAGAAAGAAGCAGGAAGAGTTTCCCCTGGGGGCAAATAAGCCTTTAACAATTCAAGCAACTGTGTGAACGATACATCACTCCAACTGTTCAATGCTTTTATTTGATACAGCTTTATCAAAAAATCAAACATCTTTTTTCCTGCACCAGGGTATAGTTCAGCGTCAGCTTTTTCTAAAAGTTGGTAAAATCTTTGTGCATCAGGGGTAGGGCTGTTAGGCAAGGATGGACCTTCAGTAGTCTCTGCTGGTTCTAGTAAATCATCTTCACCTTCGTACATACCAAATGCATCGTGCAACATATCTTGCACATCAGAATCTGGTTGATGTGATGACGGTCCCGACAAATTAAAATCTGGTTGATATGATGAAGGCCCTGCCATATTATGATCAACTGCAGCTGGTAAATGCTCACCATGCTCAGTCCAGGGGATGTTAACATATTTTGGATCCATGCCATCCACCCAAAGATGCTGCTCAACAACAGCAGGCAGTCTATTGTAGCCATTATGACACCTTTTACATGGACACTTGATTGTACCTTCAAAAGAAGCATGCTCTAAGGCATAATTGAGGAATGCATGCAATCCAGCATTATATTCATCAGTGTGCTTATCTAAAAATATCCATTCCTTGTCCATATCGTTGATCAAAGATTTGTTATCAAGCTGCATAGAAAAACAAAAGGAATGAGTATTTAGTTTTTGGTGAAAATAAAAATTGATTTCTAAAGTCATAAATGATACTAAAAAAAATCGATGAACAAATGTCAATAATAATTGGAATAAAAATTGATACCTTTTGATGATCGATGCTATCTCTTTTTCAACTGAAAATTTGTTTGATTAAATTTTGTTTCCTGAACCTCAATTCATAGCACCTCAACATCAATATGATTGAGTGGTTTGCATTGGATGTGCACAACGTGCACAGTTATTGAATATGGAAGTGCACCCGTGCACAATTAGTATTGGATTTGGAAAGTTATCAATGCATAATTAACATTGGATATGGAAAAGGGTGCACAATTTGCATTGGATATGGAAACTGAAATTGTAGCTATTGGTTACCATATTGGATACAAAAACAAGGAAATGTGGCTAATAAAAACTAAATATGATTATCCGTATGTTAGAGAAAAATTTGGAATCTTATTTGTAAGTCAATTCAATTGAAACTCTTTTTTTTTTTTTTGAAACTCATTCTCAATTTGCACCTAATATATTAGAAATAATAGATATGCGGCAAATTAAAATGGATAATTATGTCGGCGAATTAAACCTGGTTAATAATTATACTTGAAATACCTCCAATTTTCGCTAAACGTATGACAATTTAATGGATACAGATTGCATAATTTATTTTGCAATTATGCCCATTAACTTATAATACTAAAACTCTAATAACATATATTTTTTTTTAGAAGAAATAGAATCCATTAATAACCAAAAGAATTACAAAGCATTGGAATAACCGGTTGTGGTATCAACACCACGACACATATTCCTACCAAGATCCATAGTTATGGATCCGTCACTAATAGTAACATCCATGAACGGAAAATGTCCAACCCCTAACCAATTTTTACGCCTATCACCCCAAGCTACAAAGAAAGATAACCAATCCTAAGTGTCACGATACGACCTCGTCACCAACATCCAGACGAACCACTCCACCCTTTTCCACACCGTGTCCATAAACCGCCAGACCACGTGCAAGGGAAATCCACATTTCCGTTGATAACCAAACAGCATCGAAATTCTAACATATTGTTCCCAGGAGTAACACCATATAGATGGCTCCACAACACGATCAAAACCTCCAAACCCTAGCTCAATTGAGTAGGGACGTTTTATTTGACCTAACCAAAAACCTGAAAATAAAACCCTAATAAAAAATTGACCAAACACAGCGGCCCGACCCAAACTCCACTTCCCACAAGGAACCATCGTCGCCCTCCTCCAAACTTGCTGCCAGCGCTCTCCATCGCCACCGCACCGCCGCCTTGCACCACCACGTCGCAGCAACGCATTCCTACGCCCCCGCACCGCAAATCCGGCCCCCCCCCCCAAACCTGGTCGATGTCCGAGATTGAAACCCAGAAAGGGGCGAACCATCTCCGAGCTCGTCCCTGCCCTAGGATCGAAGACCCAGCCATCGCCGTACACCCTGAACCATCCGTGACGCTAGGAACTGCCGCCGGCAATCACCCTTTCGCTGTTCCTTGTCAGATCTCATCCATGACCCCAGAGGAGGAGATCACACCCGATCTGCCCCGTCCGGCGTCAAACCACCTTCCACCATCCGTGAACCAAGCCTCCGCCAGAGATCCATACCGCTAGCCCGGGAAAACTTCCTCTCCCGGACCGGAACGCAGACAGGTTTGACAATCAAAGTGTGAGGAGGCCGTCCTTTTGTATTGAAAGGCTAGGTTTTTCACTTCATTAATTTCCTAGTTGAGACTAGGAAAATATGGCAGAAATCCTAAATTTTCTGTTATATATGGCAATAATATATTGATTGCAGAAATTTTGTAAATAAATATTTTATTCAGAAAAATCAAGAATTTATGCCATAAATATTTAAACAAAAAAATACTCTTATATCATGGGGGTTGTCACATGCCCATTTGAAGTCCTTGCCATATTTACAAAATTAAATCCTGATTTCGAGAGAATCTCTACAAAACATTTTGGGAGAATCTCTAAGAAATTAAATCAAGATTCCGAGGGAATCTCTACAACTTTTGAGTTCTACAAGCTACCTCCGTTAAAGCAAAGCATTGCGACAAGCCAAAATGAAAAAGCCGTCAAAGTCAAAGCGACTAAAAAAAAAAAGTCAAAATTCAAAACTTCAAGTCACACCTCAAGCACGTGACAACTACATGTTTACGGCGCACCTTGAAGTGGGGGCATTTGTAGACACAAGAAATTTAATGAAAATAAAATTCATTAAATAAATCGGTCAATCTTTAAAATTTTGACTAAAGAAGCTTAGTTGGCACATGGGTCCTACAAAAGGCACACGTGGCTCATATGTCACCAAAATTATGTTAGCTTCGAGGATGACACGTGTCAAAACACGAGTGATCCATTGATTGAATGACGTGGAAGCATCAATTGTGGAAGCTTCAAATTATCACTGATTGATTGTTGCTCGAGTTAAGCATTTAAAGCGGATCAATCGTATTCAATTGATTGATCTCGATGAAAATCAAGTACTAAATACAAATATCGATCAGATTAAGTTGTTTGATTCTGATTGGAATCAAGTATTAAATACAAATATCGATCAGATTAAATTGTTTAATTCTAATTGAAATCGGGCATTAAATCAAATCGAAATTGATTGACATATTCCTTAAATAAAAGATAATTAAATCAATCAATTAAAACTGATTGATTTAATTACACAATTACGGAATGTGATTAATGCTATGTCATCGAGACGCCGATACTATAAATACCCCCTCTCAAATCAAGAGAAGGACTTCGGCCAGAAAAGAGAAGGAAATACTCTCAAAATTCCTGAAGCCTCCCAAGCTCGTGTGAAGAATCCTCAAGCTGCCAAATAGCCGGTTCCTCACTAACTTCAAGTCAAAACATTCGTCACGTGTCGACTCTCGTGACCATTGTCCAACTCAAGATCAAGCGTCAAGCCCTTGAGTGAAATTCATTGTCGGAGATCGAATCAGAGGATTACCAAAGATTGTAACCCGCACTTAAATTA
>BDJD01003844.1:10907-35279 GCA_002564525.1 Rosa multiflora
TCAATGGACTCTAATAGTGACGAATAATAAAGCAGTTGGACTAAGTTTATTGTTCTCCATGGTTAGAATTCAATCTAACGGCAATTAAACACAATTGAGTAAACAATAAACTAATTGAGTAGGCCAACATGATTCAACATAACACTATATGCTACATTCATACATGGGTGTTCTTGGTAAATTTGCAGGCTTAAGCATGAATTGTATTCAAATATGCAACAAAGAATATCATAAACTATACCTTTTTATTTCTATTTTGATGATTGAAATCCACTAGAAGATCGGTCAAACCCTTTAAGCTTGAGATTGGACACATCTTGCCTTTGATATAGAATGACCTACCCAGGAGCAAAAAAGTGAACTAGCATGTATAAGAGTTAGTAATGTGGCAATATAAGATATGGAAGATGATGAGTACGAGAGTGAGATAATAAGACACCCTTAAATCATATGAAAGGGAAACAACATTTAGGGTTCAAAAGATACACTTGTAATTTTACTTAAGATACGTGTTAAAAATTGGGGTAACATTGCTTCGTGATTGTTGTCATTGTGGTTGGCGTGACAACAACTCTAAAAAAGTGCATTGTCACAGTCCTTGAGGTCAGTCAAATCTCGAGTATGTTCTTCTTGCTAATTATGTAATTATTAGAATGGTAAAATTATACGGTATCTAATAAATATCATTTTCACGGTTATGTATCATTATGAGACTTCCTTTGATCATGTTTTGAGTAGATTTGCGTGTAATTAAGTTTACATTAATGGGGTTGGAAACTCAATAAGCCAATTTATGGATGGCATGCAATGAGTGTCACGTGAAACATGTGTTCACCTTTACGTCTATCTTGATCTTGCAAGTGTTCCTCCTCACCATCCACTCCATTCCATTTTGAAAATGACAATGCCTCCTCCTCCATCTCCATCAATGTACGTACATCGGAGAATTTTTGCATAATTTATTATTGATGGGGTTAGACCAACTTGTTTAGGTTGGAATATATTCTTGTGTTGAGAGCAGCCAGAATCATATAAGATCAACAAATACATTCTTTGTTGTACGTGCTTTGAACATAAATCAGAGGCACTCCATAATTTTCAACGAAAGTTTTGTCCGGCCGAGTTTGAAATTTGACTCGATTTATGTCCAGATCTTCTATTATAGCACACCTATTTTGAAGTCAAATCTAGACCTGGGTACGGGTCGGGACCGCATGTCAATTTGCTAGGTCCGGGACTAAACCCGTTTTATTCGGGCCGTCATCATGTTTTGGGTTTAGAAGAAAAATATAACATCATACACATCACAAACTAAGCTATAAATTGAAGAGAATAACATTCAAACTTCATACCATCTTCAAAGTTCCATTGCAAGCATAGATCATCACAATGCACAACAAAATGCACTCAAATACATTAGGCACACAGTTATATCATTACTCTAACAAATGCATTAGGCACACAAGCAAGCACATACCACATATACCTAAGTTTTCACTTTCCAGCAATATCTAAGTTTCCAACATATATCAAAATTGCAAAACCAATGAAAGCTGCAAAAAAAAAAAAAACAAAAAAAAACAACAACAACAACAACAATTCCTTGAAACTGATTAAAGTATAGCAGAAGGAAAAAAAAAAACAACAATAATGCCAGTCGCACCACCTACCGGCTCACTATCATCACTGCCCTCAGACAAGCTGGAAGCCACCACCAACTCGTCCCACAAACTGCAGCTGCTTTGGGTTCCATTGCCAAAGATCCGAGTTATTGAGTTAGTAATCGAAGAAGGCCAGAAGGGATTGAAGGCTAGGGAATTCTGGGTTTCTGGAAATCGGGAAAGCTAGGTACTTGTTCAAATTTGAAATTGGGTAATCTATGAATGGATTGAGGGCTAGGGATTATTGGGTTTATGGAAATCGGGAAATCTGTAAAGTTATGAATCGGGTAAGCTATGAATCGATTGAGGCCTAAGGAATCGAGTTAGTAATCGAAGAACCCGAAGGCTGCAAATGCTACGAATTGATGGGTTTTCGAAAATCGGGAAAACTGAAGGTTTCGAAATAGCGAATGCTAGGACTTTGTGCTTGAGGGCTAAGGGAAAATCTAGGAATCGATTGCTGGGTTCGAGCTGCTAGGATGCTGGGTTTCTAAAACGAAGGCTGCAGATGGCACTATGCCAGATTGCCAATTTAGGAAAGGGTCGGGGTTGAGTTTGCGAAAGGATCGGGGTTGCAGAAGAAGGCTGCGAATTTTTGAATGTTGACTGAAGTAAGAGTCTTAGTCAACACACTGAAGACAATATACTTACGAATATAGGGTTATATTTCTTCGGGCTTTGGGGCTTATGAATGTCAGGGCCCAGAACTGGCCCGTTTAAATGCAAATGGTCCGGACTTTAATTTTTTCTATATTTTTTTCCTCAAAGTCCGGCCCGGACCTGAAGGTCCGAATTGATTCAGTCCTGGTTTTCGGGCTAAAATGCTCAGGCCTACTCAAATCTATCTCTTTCAATTTTTAGAATAGAAAATTTTAAACATGAGTGTTAAGAAAAATCTTAGAAAATTATTGGAACTAATCACAAAACTTGATTAACTCAGGCCTCATTTGATTCGAGGAAAGGAAAGGAAAGGAAATCAATTCCTTGCTCTTTTCACGGGCATGAGAAATTGCAATTCCTATCAATTTTCCTTTTCAGTGTTTAAAAAGGCTAGGAATATATTTTTATAATAAATATAGGAAACTGGGAGGAAAAATGAATCTTAAGATGGGTGGGGGGAGTGGCTTTCCTTTGAGAACCATTTTCCTTTACTTTGCCATTTCAAATACAAACTTTCCCTTCGGAATTTTTAAATAGTACGTAGTATTCTTATGACATTGCCTAAATAGTACGTAGTATTCTTAAGAGGACCAATCTTCTTCATTAAATGTGTCATATGAGTTCCAGAGTTATTGTTAAAGAGATGGCGTTTCGCCCGAGCTTGAGATTCAACCCAATTTGTATAAAACTCCTTATTATATAGTACGACTGCTCAGTAAAAGTCCATCTTCTCTTAATTTTACCATAATTTATGCATGCGTGCTCAAAAAGACCTGAAACTAATCGCGAACACTTTACATTTGATTGATTCAACTATGATACTACATACATGCAAGCAAATGCTTCGGACCAATGGCCAAAATAAAAATTGCATCAAACCATAAAACAAACTAAAACGCAACAGTACACAACTGTTCGAAACTTTGGGACAACGATTATGAAGCCTTCTTCTCAAAATCACAACCAAATTAAAGGGTTCTGAAACCTCTTTTGTTCCTGAAAAATCAAACACATTTGTCAAATAAGCATCGTTAGTAATCATCAACTTAAGCTCTACAAATCAAAAACAAAAAATATCAAGAAATTGGCTATATATACTATTAAGCTGACCTTAATATTGCTGTGAGCATCATCACTTCCACCATAGAAAAAAGGAGGAGAATAAGAGGGTAAAAGGCGTTAGCTGTTTATAGTCTTACCTTTGTTTGTATTGCAATAGTCGGTGCACTTGACAAACTGCCGACTGGAAATGTCTCGACTTCATATATATACTGTCCTTCTATTTCTAATAGAAAGTAGTTTCATTGTGTGAAGAATCTGCTCCTGTCCTAGATTTGGAGAATGGGTTTGATTCTCTGAAAGTGACTGAACTGAAGGAAACAGAGATCTGAAAGATCATCAGGTATATATTAGATTTGCATTGTGATAATCATATTTTAATTGGTAGCTATATTGTTTGTGTGTTTGATATTCAGGGATTGAACTTGCTAGCCTCTATGTGAGACTGCATTTCGATATGTTATGTTTTAAGATTTCCTGCATAGTAATAAACTAATGCATAGAGATCCATAACTTTTAATTTGGGAATTTCCTGACTAGGACTCCCTGCATGGCCATGCCTTGTCTCACTCTATCGTATGAGCCTTCAGACATTTGCTTCTGCTATATTTAAACAGAACTGAACTAGAACATGGAAGTTTTCTTTCTGTTGGCTCCACCTAAGCTAATTCTGACTACGGCGCCCAATGCTACATTTGAATTTTATGACTATAGCGAATTCTCCTTTCATTTATATAACAGAAATTGAGAGATAGTTTGAGGTTGAATGTTGAGATTTTGAATTGGCAACAGGACTTTTGTATGTATAGTGGTAAGGAGGTGGCTAATGAGTATAGAACGTCATATTCGAATGAGTATAGATAATGGGGCGAAATGTTAAGCCTTTGAATTGATAGTAGGACTTGATGAATGTGTAGTGTAGCAGGTGTACATGCATGTAAATATCTGCAGCAAAAAGTTATACGCTTTCTATTTTGGTTGCTAAGAAATTGAGGTAATTTGAGGTTAAATGGTATGGCGAAATGCTGGTGAGCGGTGCAAGTTGTGCTGGGGCGAGGATGATTTTGATTAGTTTGCCGAATTTTTGCTCTCTCTTAGAGCAGTGTCTAATGGTTTGCTTCAGAAATCTCAAGCTCATGACAACAATTCCATTGTTAGTAATTACCTTAGGGATGTTAAGACTGCTTTTGAATTCTGCTAGTTTTTACACAGTTATTTCAGAGCTACATGCATTCTATTGTATTAGATCAAATTAATGGTCCAGTACACCGGCCTCTTAGTTTGTTCTATCTTAATTACCTTATTGTTGGTGATTATCTTTGGCATGTACGTTAAGGCTCTACTCTTGCATTCCGCTAGTTTTTACGTAATTATTTCAGAGCTGAGTTCTATTGTATTAGATCAAATTGTTGGTGTAATACACCTCCTAGTTTGTTCTATCTTAGCTCTAGGGTCAAGTCTTTAATGGCTTTTGTATGCTCCCGCTTTTACTTGGGAAGCCCTCTAAAGCAATTTTTATCGCTAATATTTTAATGAACTCTTTATTTCAAAACATAAGATAAAAAATCAAGTGCTCTAGAAAACATAATCTCACAATTAACTATTTTTGAATCTAGATAACTCAAAAACATAATCCAACTATTCATCACTATCGTTATTACACTCGCCAACTTTTTTTCCTTTCTCTCAAATTTAGCCATTCATAAGACTTAGCCCGAATGGTTAATTTAGGGACGTACTCTAAATACTTATTGCAATAAGGGGTTTAGGCTCAATGCCCCCCATTTATATTCGGTAATTTCATTAATAGAGTTTTGAGGGCACCTGCACCCGCCCTTTATTAACAAAAAAAAAGACTTAGTCCGAGTGGTATAGGCCGTAGAGGTGATAGCTGGATCCAAAATCGCATACCTTGATTCCTTAATCTCAAATCCGCAAACCTCCTTAGCTATAACCCTTTCTTCATGATTTGTTATCCAAAACAACAAAACAAGTGCTATTATGTGACATAAAATTGTGAAACCGATTGTTCCATAAAGTAAAATGTCATTAATCTCGTATTTCACCATTTTCCAATCTAATTCACATCAAAAATGTAAATCGGACAATAACGACCTAATTCTTACCAAGTAAAAATCAATGAGTCCATACAAAACCTTAAATCCTTATCTTAAATAGTAAAGAAGATAAGAAAACTTATTTGAACCGTAACACTACATGCATTAAGAATATGATAAAAATTGTTTAGAAAAATGTATGTCGGTCAAATTAGGATTTTTTTTTCTTCTTCTAAATTTAGACAATCATACATAGATATGAATTGCGAGACTGCAAATATAAAGTCAAAACTCAAAAGCATTGGAAGCTCATCTTTTATTTTATTTTGATTGCTGGAGTCCAGTAGGAGGTTCGACTCTCAAGCCTAAGATTAAAATCTTTTTTGTATTTGAATGAGAGTGATAGATCCGGGGATGAAAAGGAGAATGGACATGAATAAGAGTTGGAAATGTAGCGAGATAAGAGTTTTAAGAGGACGGCTGGTACATAGATAGCGAGACAACACTTAAATAGTAAAAGAGCATATATTAGATTTAGGGTTTGAAGGGTATATTTGTAAATCACATGAAAATGTGTCAAAAAATTATGGGAGTATCATTTCGTGATTGTCGATTTACGATAACCACCATAAATGTGTATTCTCATGGTCCTTGATACACCAGTTAGGATAAATCTGTTTCTCGAACATGTTCTTTTTGGTAATTCTTTAAAGGTTACCACATTTTCTATATGACCACTAATAATCTAATACAACAACCACATCTCATTTTCAAAATTATGGATTTGTGTCATTATGATACATACTTTAATTGGGTCATTGGAGAAATTTGTATCATAATTAGGTTAATCTAATTGCTGCATTTCACGGGGCTTAGGCCTAACGTCCTCCCCGTTGAATTCTAGTTTGACTAAAGGTGAGAAACGGTATTGATGGGGTAGACCAAACTGTTTGGGTTGGAATTTGCGATCTTAAGCCCAGCAATACGTTGATTCTTTGTTATGCTTTGAGGCTTCTTGGACCAATAATTTCGGACGGCCACTGAAGCCTGGGATGGTGTCAAATGTATACGTTGGTCCCTGTCAAATGTCGTCCGTCCACGCAAACCACAAAGCGATCGGCGGTTGCACACATGGCAACATCGTACTGGACCAACAGAGATAAGAGAAGATTTAGTCTGGATTTCATTTCAAATCCCACTTTCCCAGTGAGAAACTGTTCCTTTCAACTGTAAGCTTTGACAGGTCTGTTGTGTCTGTTTGGTTTCATTAATGGAATGACAACCTCAGGCTTGGCCTCTTCAACTTCCAAGAGCTTTGGATACAATAACACCCATTTTGCATTAAATTTGGGATTTCAGGTACCTACTGTTTAATTGGCATTTTCATAAAATCTCTGCTTTTCTCAAATCCACTTCCAGACTGTTCTTTAGTAAAGCTGGCCTCTGTTTGGTTGCTCAGAAAATAAACCAAACTTCAAACAGAGAGTCTCGATCCTTCTATGGTTAGGTTTCCATTTATGTGGTGCATGTGAGCTTGCTTATCACATACAGAGTATACTGACATAGTACTTACTAAGGGCCCTGCAATAATGTTTGCTTCCAACTTTGAATGTTCAGTACTACTAGCTTTTGATCCTTGTTGCCACAAATACAGTGTGACATGTAGGACTACTAATCATGTACATTCGTAGTGTTTTACGGGTGTTGCAACTTTAAAGTTAGCTGTTAAAGTTGTTCCATTCTTCATTCAGGTTTAGATGGCTTCGGTTCCAATATGCTACAGGATACCATACAAAGGGCATATTCAACCCATACGTAATGTAATAAGCGGACCAAGTTCATCTAAAGGACTAGAAAGCCGTCTAAGATGCAGTTTAGCACATAATTCACAAGAACACAATCGTGGGATCGTTCGGTATGCATCAGATGCTAGAATGAATGAGAAGCAGCTGAGTTCTTTAGATTCCTACTTTGAAAAACTCCAAAATAGCACAACTTTGCCTCCAGAAAATTCAAGCAAGACAACTGAGTCACTCGGTAGAAAAAATGGTCATTTGGGATTGGAGGAGGAGTTGGAGTATCTTGATGCTTATCTTGAAAAACTTGATAAAGGCAAGTATCTCCTGGTTGAGTAGCTTCTATCTCTTCCATTTTAGCAAGGAAATTAATTTTACATTTTTTTATTGCCACAGATGCAAACCAGATTGAAAAACCAGTTGATCTTGCAACTGGAGACAATATAGTTCCAAAATCATCATCTATCATTCAACAATCCAAAAGAGGTGCTGAAAGGAAACTGGTCAAGAGCTATACAAATACAACTGGTGATAATGGTCAAGATAGCGAAATCTCTGATCTCTACCCAGTGTAAGACTGTGCTTCATCTAAGTGGATTATTAATTAAAAATCTGGTAGCACATAAAGAATTAAAAGTTCAAAACATGATTCTTTGTTTTTGATCTTTGGTTGCAGAAGCATATTGGGTTCTATAAACATTGCAGTTTTTCTGTTTGAGCTAGCAAGTCCAGTTAGGAATTCTGACTTGGAGCTTTTTTCTCTTCCATTGTTATATGGAGCAAAGATAAATGATTTGATCCTGGTCGGAGAATGGTGGAGGCTAGTCACACCGATGTTTCTGGTACAAGATTGATTATTGGGTTCGTGTTTCCATTATGTCTTCGTTTAACATCTTTGTATTATTAGCGTTTAGCTTAATATAGATTGTTGACCCATTCCCTGATAGCTTAAGCTTTTGGGCACAGTGGTTGTCTAACATGGGATGGTACCAAACCCTTGTTTGCAGTAGGCTTTGATCTCGCAACCACCATCCCTCACTTCTTTCTGGTTGTATAGTCTGACACTCTCCATATACACGTTGAGGCTGCACGTTGTCGAACAATTAGTTACAATGCTTGCATTAAGTACTTAGGAATTGAATTCTAATGTGACATATGATTGACTCAAATTTCATATGACTTCCTAGATCTTAAGAAAATTTTGGTATATGCAGCATGCTGGACTTATTCATATAGCTATTGGTTCTTGGGGACTTGTTACATTTGGACCTAAGGTGTGCAGAGGCTATGGTTCATTCACATTTTTCTTGATATATATACTTGGAGGAATCTCTGGCAATTTGATTAGCTTTCTCCACACACCAGAACCAACTGTTGGTGGAACGGTAAGCAATTCCTCAACTTCTATCCTTACCTTTTAACTTCTTTTTCCTGTCTAGGGTTATCTCTCTTCTTACATGACTAAGTTAATAAATGGATCACAGGGACCAATATTTGCCATGATCGGAGCTTGGCTCATTTATGAGACCCAAAACAAAGATATAATTGCAAGGGAAGTCTCAGAGACTATGTTCCAAAAGGCAATAATAACTACAGCTCTTACCTTCACAGTGAGCAGTTTTGGTCCAATTGATGACTGGTAAGTTTAAAACCAACTAGTATATGACAAATCATTCACTATATGCCATCTGATTTAGGGAATGTCATTCGCTCCCTCAGAAAGTCATCATGCACTCGGTTTGTGAGTTTGAAAATAGAACACCAGCGAATTTCGATAGCAGCATGCCTTTCTTTGAGTGTGAATAAAAGCTATCTCGATTTTGTACGTAGTGACAAATTTGTAGTGAGTTTGTTGTGACTTTCAAATTTGCTTTTGCACCCTTTGTTGGGTAAACGTTGCAGGACACATTTTGGAGCTGCATTGACAGGAATAGCATATGGGTTTTTGACATGCCCAAGTCTTCAACTGGACGAAGCATCATCATCTTCAACAAGTGGCCAAGAGGAAGGAATCACACTTGTTAGGCGTTATGCTGATCCCTGCAAATCACTTTTTCTCTTCACAGTGTTTGTTCTTGTTCTCAGTTCTCTACTTCTCTTTGTTGAACCTCCACTCAACGCCTTAGCATCAGACTCTTCTGTGTAGACGTGAAGGACTTGTATATGAATCTAGGTAGAATGATACAAATATGTTAGTCTATATACAGTTTATACCATCGTTGTTTGTCCCTCATGTCTCATAGTATAATGGAAAATAAAAATAAGAAAGGCAATTGGAAAGGTCATAACATGTTCAAGCTTCACAAAATTCTGCAACTATGATAATTTTTTTTTTTGGCCAAGCTGCAACTATGATACTAACAGAATGATTATGAGAGACTAGTGTTGTTTAGGTATTTTTAAGTTTTAACCGGAATCAACTTTCAATGGTATGTACTTTTGACAAGAAATTCATAGTTACCTAAATTTGAATTTAATATAAAAGATTGAAATTAAATTACTGAAAATATATTTGTGCTAAATTCAAAGGTGAGTGGCCATAAATTCTTAATATTGGTGCCTGGTAAGTATGTTTTTCAGATTCTATGAGAGAACATAACTTTCACTTGTAATTCATGTGCATTTTTATTTTTATTTTGTATCAATTATCAGTTATACTGTTGTTTCTTTCAATAGCAAGTGATCAAAGCCGATTCAAGTTTGGGATTCATTTTTCTATATAAAGAGTGCAAGCATGACTTTTTCCTGCTAGAATTGACCAAAGAAATTTTGGATACATGGTATCCCTGTGACCCCCCAACAAAACAAGTTGGATCAAGGTGAATACAGATGGGTCATTTAGTGAGGTACTAGAGCTGGTTTCGTGGGTGTATTTAGAGATTTTGAGGGCCTGTTCTTGGGTGGTTTTTCCTAGGGGTGGGCGCGGTGCGGTTCGGTTCGGTTTGAGGCCCAAACCGCAACCAAACCGCTTTTTACCCAAATTAGGCTTATTTTTACCTAACAATTTCAATAAGGCATAAATAAATTTTGAATGAATTTAGAGTTCACACAAATCGGCAAATGTCACCCAAATATCAAGCAACATGCAGAAAGACCATAGCAACTTATTACACACACACACACACACACACATATATATATATATATATATCAATGATCAAGCGAACAAAACAACTTATTACAAACTGAAAACCTAATCAAAAATAAATTTCTTATATATTGAAAACCAACATTTCCATCAATAGAGAAATAATAAATAAATAAAATGTAATTAAAATAAATTCGGTGTGGGTCGGTTTAAATCGGGTGGTTTATGACCCAAAACCGCAACCGAACCACTTTTATACGGTTCGGTGCGGTGTGATCATAAAACGACACCGTTTTAGTTCGGTGCGGTTCGGGTCGGTAACCGCATTTTCGGTACAAAATGCCCACCCCTAGTTTTTCCAATAAAGTTGTGGTACCAGCGCTATTGATGCAGTCATGCAGAGGTCCTAGCATTCATTGAAGCAATCCAGGTTGCTTTGGTTCGCCGTTGGACTCATATTTGGTTAGAAACAAACTCTGTTTTAGTGCTCGCTTACCTCAAATCACTTAGTTTAATTCCATGGAGATTGCGTGTTCAATGTTAAACTGTCTGAATCTAATTACTCAGTTAACCTTCTGAATCTCACATATCTATCAGGAGGGGAATGCATTGGCTGACAAGTTTCCCAGATATGGCGCAATGCTTGATGGAGCAGTTTGGTGGAGAACGTTGCCTAACTCTTTTTCTGCAGAGTATGATAGGGATCTAGCTTCCTCAGTCAATTATAGGTTCTCTTGACTTCGTCATTAGAATTAGCTTGTGCCTTTTCGCATTTAGTTCCTTTTTATGTTGAAAGTTTCTCAGCAATTTTATTTGTTAGTATTTCCTTGTACTGTACTCTCTATGTCACTTTGTGTCCCATGGGAAGGGCTTTTGGCCTAGACCCCCCCTTCCTTTTGTCCCTTTTTTTTTTTTTTTTTTTTTTTTTTTTTTTTTTTCTATTAATAAAATTTCGAATAAGGGCGATGAGTTAGCCCTTATTTTGCTTCCTTAAAAAAAAAAAAAAATATATATATATATATATAGGCTCGTTCTAGGGCGGACGTTCACACTGCCCCAAAAGTGTGGACGTCGATGCTTCTACTCCGTTTAGGCAGCGACGCCGCGACAAGATTTGCCGACGGAGGCCAGGGGTCGATCTTCACCTTCTTCTTGCTGGTGGACTCACCAATTACCAGTTTGCAGTCGCTGCCAAGAACCTTGAAGTTTCAAGTGAGGTCGCTGTCCAGAACCTTCGACCTCGATTGTTGCCCAGAAGCGGTCTGGGATGCCTCTAGCCTCCGTCCGGTAAGATTCGCGCCGCCGTCGGCGCCTGAACGGAGCAGAAGCATCGACGTTCGCACTTTTAGGACAGTGCGGACGTCTGCCTCTGATCCTCTACACACACACACACACACATATATAGCCGTCGTCCATCCTCTCGCCTCGATTAGGCGCCGAAGTCGGCGCTGCTTTTGCCGGATAGAGACCAGGCTTCGATCTTGAGCTTCTTCTTGCCGGTGGACTAGTCGGCTACGAGTTTACAGTCGACCTTGATGATGCGTGAGGCCTAGCCACCTAGACCTTCGACCTCGAATGCCTTGGTTTTCATCTTCATGGTGACGCCGTCCAGGATGCCCAGAGTCTTCGTCCGGCAAGAGCAACGCCAAAGTCGGCGCTTGATGCAGCTGTGAGGATGGATGTCCGCACATTTTCTACTTTGTGGAGTGGACGTCCACTTCTGAACGGCTCCGCGCGCGTGTGTGTATATATGTGTGTGTGTGTGTGTGTGTGTAGGGCCATTCCACAAAGGGATTCATTTTTTTGGTCATTTTAAGGGGATCAATTTTTTTGGTCATAATGGTAAATTGTGATTATGAATATCTTAATGATTACCGATTTAGCTAAAAATTTGTAGAAGTGATCTACTCATGAAAACTTAAAAACTGAATGGTTGAGATACCGATATGTGATCACAAAGTGGATTGCACAAGCGATCCTTATTAGGTTCTAGAGAGGACCTCCTTAAACTTGAAATTTGAGGATGTTTTTATTTTTAGCATGTAGTTTAATAATTTAAACCACTCATTCTCTAGTTACATATACACATGCTCCCTACAAAAAATTAGTCAAATAAGAAAACATTTAACTATTTGATTAGCACAATGTTCGTTATAATTTTATCTAACATATTACATTTGTGTATACATTTTCAATGACCAAATGATTATGAATTGGTTGATTTTTTTGGACACAATTCTTGCATAGGTATCTAAAGGATCAATAGTTGAAATCGTTAAATTAGGTTGTATATTAGTGAAAAATAGTATAAATCCTCAAATTTTAAAATATTTCCCCTCTATCTGTCTTTAATTTTTTTTTAACTCTTTGTGATTCATTTTTTGATTGAAAAAAAACCTTTTTTTTTAGTTGAAAAGGTGATCCATTACGCATTTCAGCAAGTTGTACAATAATGACTTGCTCAAATGGCCACACCATCAGTAAAAGCCATTACATAGAGTATACATGCAACACTAGCACACCCCTTACACGAGCATAATACTAAGCACACCCCTAGCACATCCACCTATTTTAGTTAAGCACAAAAACAAGAAATTAAATAATTTAAAGAACAAATAAACTAACCATGAAGCCACTAGTATCTTGCAAGGTTCTAAAAAACGCTAGGCGCTAGTTGGGCGGTGACCTAGGGACTAGGCGGTTTTTATTTTTTTAAATTTTTTGTCAAATTTTCTTAGGTTAAGTGACTTGCAATAAGAAATTATGGAGTTATCAAAAATAAAAAATACATGATGAAATGCCAGTTGCAATTTGACACTAATTTAATATACTTGTCTCTCCCTTATTGTTTGAACAATTGATCTTTAAGTTGAAGTAGCCATACAACCTTGGCCTACTATCCTTTGCCTAGTGAATGACAGAACAAAAATAACAATTCTCCTTTGCCCAGTAAATGACAAAACAGAGAGTCACAAAGAGAATGAGAGGGTCTATGACCATGTTTTACTGAGACTCTTTAAAATGAAGTCGCAAGAAGAACATCATTTATTAAAGGGAGAATATCATAAATGGTCACCGAACTTTGACCTGTTCGACACTTTAGTCACTGACTTTTCAAAAATATCACTTTAGTCACTCATCTTTTACATCGTCTTACACATTAATCACTACCGTTAAAAATTTTGTTACACACTGTTAATATTGAGGGTATTTTGGTCGAATCACCCAGGAAAAAAAAAATTGTTCATTTACTTCTTCCTTTCTTTTTTCTATTTAATTTTTTTCTGAACAAATGTTTAGATTTTTCTGTTTTGATTTTCAGATTTCAACAAATGTTCAGATGAGTAACCGAATACCCTCAATATCAGCATTTGTTTTGGCTGTGAATGATTTGAATACCCTTAATATCAGCATTGGGGTACTCATCCGAAGTTTTAATGTTTTAAGCTCTGGCTATAATTCAACAATATCAGCATCTGAGATCATTTCATCAGAGTTATGTTTACAGCTACTCGGACTCTTCCAGGAACTCATGTATTATCCTTAAAAAGAGGCAGCTCCAGTTGCGCCACCACCAATAGAGCCAGTGCTGTTTCAGCGATGAGGAAGCAAAGGTTTGGACTTAACAGAAGACTTGGGGTTGGAATTGACAGAAAGACAGAAAGAGGCCTATCCACCTTGAACGATGAGTAGTGGCATCTCGGTAATTATACCCGCTTGAAGCGGCCATTGCAGCCAGCATTGAAGCTTCAAAATGGGTTCACAAAGCATGAGTCTTTGGAAGCTTCAGGATAAACCCAGAAAAACCAAAGTCTCAGTTTGGGAAATTGAGATAGACCCAGGCGGTATTTCTTCTCTCAAGTTCAAAGAAATGGGGGCGGAGCAGTACACTGGTAGCAGTAGTAGTTACTGAGTCTTTCAAGTTTCAAATGGTAGTGAGATTAATCGCGCAGGATGTGATTTAGATAGATCTGGGTCAGTTTGATTTGCTTTGCTGCCTTAATCGAAGCTTTTAAAAGAGAGAGAGAGAGAGAGAGAGATATATATATATATATATATATACAGTTCCTATCCAGAGCGAGGTTAGTTTAGGGTCACTTTTCGGTCTCATATCCACATCTCGACCGTTCAGTTTTTAGATACTAATGTATAGATCATCTCTGCCAAATTTCAGCCAAATTGATGATTTTTAAGGTATGTAACTCGCTTAAACCAATGGATGAACTGAATCTATCCAACCTGAACCGTACTAGCTTTAAGGCAGTTATCAATGCCTTAACGACCATCAATTTGACTGAAATTTTGCAGAGATGATCTATACATTAATACCTAAAAACTGAACGGTCGAGATATGAATATGCGACCGAAAAGTGACCCTAAACCCTAACCTCGCTCTGAATAGGATCTATATATATATATATATATATATATCTCTCTCTCTCTCTCTCTCTCTTTTAAAAGCTTCGATTAAGGCAGCAAAGCAAATCAAACTGACCCAGATCTATCTAAATCACATCCTGCGCGATTAATCTCACTACCATTTGAAACTTGAAAGACTCAGTAACTACTACTGCTACCAGTGTACTGCTCCGCCCCCATTTCTTTGAACTTGAGAGAAGAAATACCGCCTGACAAAATACTGTTTACTCCCTATACTTATAGGGAGTCGACGTTTCAGTCTCTGACATTTCAATTTCACCTAAAAAGTCCATAAACTCTCTAATTTCACTCAATTAGTCCTTGCCGTCAATTATCCGTCAAAATCTCTGTTAAATCGGTGACGTGGCATTTTTTACACTGTGAAATATCTATTATACCCTCACTCTTTTTTTTCTTTTATATTTATTTTTTCCTATCTTTCTATTTTCTTTTTCCTCCTCTTCTCATTTTGAATTGGTGAGCAGAGCTCTCAATCTCATCTCCCATTAAGAAGTTCCCCAAGATTCTCGGCCATTTTCTTGACACCATCTTGCGGTTTGCATTATGGTAGACTATAGTAGTTAAAGGGAAGCTCAATCTCAATAGAAGTTTGGTAAAGATTGGTTCCCCTGGGAATACGTGTGCATGTAGCTTCCAGGAAGATAAAACCCATCACAAGCGTACACAAACAGAACCAAAACCAGCAATGCCCATTAGATCACGGGCATTCTCAATTTCAATACAGCCATCTGAATCGAAACAAGAAGAACACCTACCACTGTTCTAACCTACTCTTGAAGACGCATCCAACAATATATCTACATCAAAATTCAAACAAACTGACATCAGCCAAATGAAAAAGAATAACAAATTAAGCTGGAATACACCAAGACAACCACTTTCTTGAAACAAATTACAACACGAAGCTAATTTAGGGTTTACACACTACTCCTCAACCATACCAGATCCACTAATCAACACAGCAGAGGCAAGCACACAATAAAATCCAACTAGCACTGAATCAAAAACTAACACACGCACATATCCAAGAATTTCAATTCCAGATCTACCAAAATCGAATTAACTCCTAAGCGGTAATAACAAGGACGTAAAGGATTAAGAAAACGAACCGTGATAATCTGAGAAGGTGAAGCGGAGATTGAATAAGAGGTGGAGGGTTTCGGCGTCGAGGCCGCCATGAGCTCGTATGGGTTAATGACTTTCGGGTCGGACATGAGTGGCTTCGGGTCGGACCAGATCGATCTGGGCTAGGATTGGGAGCTGGGAAAAATGGAAGATGACCTTGCCTTCAATTACTCCAAGCGTGAAGCCCAGAACCTTGAAACATCTAAACCCTCAAGCAGCTCCGCTCCGACTTGGAGCGCCAACCAGATCGTCCCTCCCGGCCCGCCGCGACCTCCTCCAAAATTAGTGCAAAGCCCTCTGCCTTGTCGAGACGCGCTTCCCAGTCTCGCCGGACAAGGACCACATCAACACCGTCACCTTCTTCTGGCACGACACCTTCAAGAACAAGCAGAAGGCCTCGCAGCAGAACATCTATCTTCAGAAGACCGCCGTTCTCTTCAATTTGGGCACCGTCTACAGTAGGATTGGGCTTTCCTATGATCGCCGGTCGCCGTCAGGTCTCTTATGTGTCCATCACCGCCGCCGGAAATCCATGATGGTGGGGCAGAAGTGATGGTGGTGGTGGGTGGTTGTTCACAATGATTAAAGGAAGGAGGGAGGCAGAGCTGGAAGAAAAGGTTTAAAAAAAAATGCTCTGCTTTCCGATTCAGAATGAGAAGAGGAGGAAAAAGAAAATAGAAAGATAAGAAAAAATAAATATAAAAGAAAAAAAGAGTGAGGGTATAATAGACATTTCACAGTGTAAAAAATGCCACGTCACCGATTTAACAGAGATTTTGACGGATAATTGACGGCAAGGACTAATTGGATGAAATTGGAGAGTTTAGGGACTGAAACGTCGACTCCCTATAAGTATAGGGAGTAAACAGTATTTTGTCCATATATATATGTGAGAAGGAGAGATAACGTATTTGACATATATACTTCCGTTTTTTACTCTCAGATCCGATATGTATGTGATGAATGGAGAATTAGAGATGAAGGTGAGATTTGGAGAAATTTATTTAATAATTTAATATGATTAATAGGAAATATCTCAACTTAGATGAAAATATCCTCACAATATGTATTATTTACAAAATTTAATGAAATATTTAATGACAGTGATTAATGTGTAAGGCGATGTGAAAAATGAGTGACTAAAGTGATATTTTTGAAAAGTCAGTGACTAAAGTGTCGAACATGTCAAAGTTCAGTGACCATTTGTGATATTCTCCCTTTATTAAAGGAAAAAAATTGAAACAGCAGCGCTGTTCATCTTCTTCATCACCTAACCACGTGCCCGTTTGCCTCTTTCCACCATTATCACAGATTCACAGAGCATAGAGCTTTGTAGACTTGAGACTTCAGAATAACCTTCTCAAAACTTGAGGGAGAGAGATGGAGAGAAAGAGAGATATAGAGAGAGCTGTAGTCGGGTCGGGTCGCGAACCTGGCCAGCTAGCGCTTAATGGTGGGTGCCAGAAAGGCGAAAACATAGATAGAGGACTCAGAGAAGAGAGACGGTCAGCGCCTAGCACCGCCCAGACCAGCCGAATTCACGCGTAACATGATGACTACCTATTTCACCGATTTTGAAGAAATCGAGTCGGTTGCCGGTCGCCCAACGTCTAGGCGGTCGTCTAGACCGATTTTTAGAACACTGGTATCTTGTCGACATTTCCCACTTAAAAAAAGGAAAAAAAAAAAATAGGCCCATCATCATTTTGCGATAAAAGATGGATACCCAAAACTAAAATAAAAATTAAAAAGCTAAACATCCTACGAGCCCACAAGAGCCAAGCCCACAAATGAGGAGCCCAAAAGGCCCAAATCTGAAAACCCTAGATGACACCCAGTTGATAACAGCCCAACCACCACGCCCACCACAGGCATCGCCAATGAATTCGACCAAGACCCCCCATTACTCGTAGGAAAATCTGGTATAGAAGACGACACGAGTCACACGACCCCACTGTAGTAAGTCTTTAAAACCAACCTCCCAAACCACCCAACTTCAGATGCGGTGCCACCCTACCACGATCATCACCACGACACATCAAAACACCAACAAATTCAGCCTCCCCTCACCAGAAGACGACCGACTTTCACACCCCATCAGCGTCGACTCCCCGGTGCAAGTCATGCAACCACCGGAGGAAACAATTATGAAAATTTTTAACGGAATGGAAACAATCCAAACGAGCCCTAATTTTTCTCTGTAACATTTCGTATTTATTATGATAACTTATTTAGATTGTATTAATCTCAGTAAAATTGTGAATTGTACTTATCATTTGATAAAAAGTCAAAATTTATAAATTTCATTGTGTTTTAGGGAATCAGAAATTGAGAGAAATTCGCTGTGTGTTCTCATTGATAATAGGGGCCTCTTTATATAGAGGATTACAATGCATAAAGTCTGAATCATACAAGGAAAGATAATCTCTAGATTCTTCTAATTAAACCCTATTACCCCTAGGTCAAGTAACGTAGAGTTTGGACCAAACACAAATAGAGATATCCTTAAACACTCCTCCTTGTGTTGTCCAAACGCGGTGCTTCTCTCATTGCCTAGTTAAAAACCTTGCCGAGTAACAAAAATTCAGTAGGAAAAAAATAACCTCGATCGAAGGGGAAAAAGAGCACAACACACCCTTCACATATCGAGGTGAACATGTAGACATCTCCCCCTGATGTCTGCGATCATGAGAGTTCAGATAATTTCTGCAAGCCAATTCTTGCCACATGTTTCTCGAACGTGGATTTGAGCAATGACTTAGTAAACAAGTCTGCCTCATTGTCCTCAGATCGAACCTGGTTCACTTTGATCTTGAGGAGCTTCTGTTTTTGCTGATTATAGAAGAATTTGGGCGATATATGCTTGGTGTTGTCGCCTTTGATGTAGCCTTGCTTCATTTGTTCAATGCAAGCAGCATTATCCTCATAAATGCTCGTTGGCTTATCTGTGGTAGACTTCAAACCACAATTGCTTCGAACATGCGTAACTATGGATCGAAGCCATATGCATTCACGAACTGCTTCGTGAAGAGCAATAATCTTTGCATGATTCGAAGATGTAGCGACTAAGGTCTGCTTTGTAGACCTCCAAGATATCGCGGTCTTTCCCATGGTGAAAACATAGCCAGTTTGGGAACGACCTTTGTGTGGGTCAGAGGGGTACCCAACATCAGCAAAACTTTCCAAAACACTTATATCGTTTTGGGATGGGGAGAGGGAACGTAGTCCACCATGTGTGGCGTCCCTGGCACTTGATGGGTCCGAATCCATTTTCTCTCTGTAGGGATAGAACAAGTCCATATGGATCGTACCACTTAGGTATCGAAAGATATCTTTAACACCAGTTCAATGGCGTCGTGTTGGCGCTGAGCTATATCTAGCTAGTAAGTTCACAGCGAATGAGATATCCAGTCTTGTGCATTGTGTTAAGTACAACAATGCGCCTATTGCACTTAGGTAGGGCACTTCTGCCTCTAGCACTTCTTCGTCGTCATCTTTTGGACGAAATGGATCATTCTTTGGATCTAGACTATGGACGATCATTAGGGTGCTTAAAGGCTTAATCTTGTCAGTGTTGAAGCGTCTAAGCATCTTTTGGGTATAAGCTAATTGATGAATCAGGATACCATCTCTACGGTGCTCAAGTTCCAAACTGAGGCAAAACCGTGTTTTCCCAAGATCTTTCATCTCAAACTCGGATTTCAAGTGTTCAGTGGTTTCCCTTAGCTCTTTGAGGGTGCCAATTTTGTTCATGTCATCGACATAAACCGCTACTATTGAAAATCCGAAACTTGTCCTTTTTATGAACACACATGGGCATAGTTCATTGTTGACATATCCATTTCCAATCAAGTAGTCACTTAGAAGGTTATACCACATCCGTCCGGATTGTTTCAATCCATATAGTGAGCGTTTCAACCTTATAGCAACCGCGCTCCGTGGTTTAGAGCCACTTGATTTGGGTAACTGAATTCCATCTAGAATCTTCATGTATATCTCCGTATCTAGATCCCCATATAGATACGCAATAACCACATCCATAAGCTGTATGTTCAGTTTTTCAGAAACTACCAAACTGACAAGGTAGTGGAACGTAATGACGTCCATTACGGGAGAATAGGTCTCCTCGTAGTCGATTCCAGGGGGTTGTGAGAAGCCTTGCGCCACAAGGCGAGCTTTGTATCTTACAATCTCGTTTTTCTCATTACGCTTTCTAACGAATATCCATTTATGATAAACTGGTTTGGTGTTGGGCGGTATTGGCACAACTGGTCTGAATACCTTTCTTTTCATTAGAGAATCAAGTTCTGCCTGGATCGCATCTTTCCACTTTGGCCAATCAGCTCTACGTTTGCATTCATCAACGGAGCGTGGTTCGATGTCATCGGTCTCAATAATCTCACGCGCCACTGAATACGCGAATACATCATCAATGATGATGAAGTTTCTTTCCCACATCCCATGTACACTAGTGTAGTTTACAGAGATCTCTACGTTCTCAGGGATAGGTTCTGACATTGAGGCGTCCCCCAATGATGTCTTTTGGACATAATCATAATCCGGAACATTCTCATGGGACGGATTTTGAGTATCAAAGGATTTGTTTGTGCATCATTCGCTCTCTTTCTAGGGCGAGTATCCTTCGAACCAATTGGTCTACCGCGCTTCCTTGTGGGACCTGCGGCCATAAACGCCACATCATTGCCATGCTGGGCAATGGCGCCATCTCCTGGTGTCACAGGAGTGGCGTGATGTCCAGTATTCGGAACATCAATCCTTGCAGGCACGTTTGCAGCAGGTATGTGTGATCTCGTCACCAGAACACGAAGTTCGAGAAATAGAATTTAGAATAAGGTTCACAAGGTAATTTACCGAACTTGTTCTGCACACCCTGCTCCATCCGCTATTGTCCCGTCACCAGTGCACAGTACCTGCATTCATACTGTTATAGGGGTGAGCTTTCGTCCTCGCTGCTCAACAGGAACTCTAACTCGACTAGGTTAGAAAATCAACCGATAAATGTTGGAGCTCCAATATGAACACATGATTAAACCAAATATTTAAAGGAACGACAAACTTTAATATTTTTCAACTTGAAAAACTGATGCATGATGCTTAAATAAATACGGCGCCAAATCCAAGTTTTACTTGATAGCCGGTCCCATAAACCCACTACACGATCTTACCTCAATTTAATTTATCACCAGGTAAGCGTAGCGAGAGCGTCCGCTACCTAGCTACACACATGGATCGGGTCGTCATTGCAATCGCTCACCGTCCGACCAGTGTAACTAACCCTCCGAAGGTTTTGGGGATCGAACCCAAGGAAGTCAGAGCCACCCTTCGCTCTCAAGCCATCACATTTCTCACATGGTTTGGTTAGTATGCATTGCATTTGAACATGACCAAACCATGCCAACTAACATGCATCATTTAATAACAATATATGAAAATCACTAACCGAGGAGAGTCCTGAATCCCTTCCTGGATTCCGATGCTTTCTCTCACGTACTCCGAGAGTCGCGAACCTTCTGTTCCTCGGGTAACTGGAGTCCTTGATTCCGACATTTCGACCGTTAATAATCTATTGAACAATTATATGAAATATCGACGATTAATAAATCGTCCAGCCAACTTTTCCTGGTTTGACCAGGAGTTGACCAATTTGTCCACGTTTCACCAATCGAGACCGGTTCGATAATTAACTCAAATTACCGAACAATGACTTGATATTACGATATCAACCCGATATATTAGGTGCACCAAAACTTTACTCAAGCCACCCAATATATATAAATTCCTTTTCTTTACTTATTACTATTGTAACATATGCACAAGCAAACCAATAACAATCTCGTCAACCAAAGATGCCAAATTTACTTAACAATTTCGTCACATGGTAATTCAACAGAATTTACTATGGACACCCATAATATTACTTTAGGCCACTTCCACCTCATAATTTCAATTCAACACTAATACCCAATACTGGTCTTGAACAAAAATGCATCAACAACGTCATTCAACCAACAACCACAGCAATACTGACAAAACATCAAGCTTGATTACCAAAATTCATTCAAATCAATATACAATAACCCATTCTCCTCATGCCTTCTAGTAATTCGATTTCAACCATAGCACAACAATTTCATCCAATCTGTCAAGAGCACCAAAAGTGCAGAACTTCAATTTTTTTATCTTCTGTGGTAGGACTTGCAGGTGGAGAATCCAAGCCTATACTCTAACTCGCCAGCAGCCCACTAAGAACTCAAGAAGGAACTCGATGATGAGCCGGTATCCACGCCTCAACGTCCACAACCCAGGAATCTTCGGAGTTAAACTCCCACACAAGGTCAGGCCTCGTCCAGAAAAGCATTCGAACCAGAAACCAAGCCCAAACGCGTCGGAAAAGTCGCCGGTGTCGAAGAACACGTCGGAGTCGGAGCTACCCAGAAATGTAAATCATCAAAACTTAATCTAATTCAAAAACTAAGTGTAGAAACGTGTAGAGCATGACGAGAGGATGAAGTTCCATACCAAATGCATCCCAAACGGTGACCGGAGTCGCCGTAATTCATTGAAACTCGCCGGAGGTTCTTCACGCTTTGGATCGTTGATTCTCAGTTCACAGTCGCTGCATGTACAATCTGAGACCACAGGGACGTAGGCACCACCGAGACGAAGCTGTTGCCGGTGGTCCGCCGCGGAGAGGTGGCCGGAGAAGCGATTTTCAATCAGACCCAGTCGCGGGTCTCTTCTGTCTCGGTCAGAGAACTTTGGTTCTCTCCCTCTCTCGATCCTTCTACTGTTGCCACTAATCCAGATTTATATATATAGATTGATCCAATTAGCAGTGGACGACCATGATCAAGCGGTGGTTAATTAACGGCCCAGTTCGCATCAGGACAAATACTATTTATTTAAAATGAATTTCCATAATTTCCAAGCTTCGGAAATTCATTATAAACACTTTGGGTGTTCTGAAAAATTTCCCGAAAATTCTCACGAACTCGTCGTGTCGTGTACTTTATTATCCAACTCTTAGATTGAGGATTTCACTTTATGAAAATTTCTAAAATTTTCCTCGAGCATCTTGACATTTATTGAGATCGTTGAATAATTTCACGTACGATCTCCATTAAGCTCGATACATTTTTCTGGGGCTCACAGGAAGACTGTCTCATCAAAGTGACAATCCGCAAATCTAGCGGTAAAGAGATCGCCTGTCAAGGGTTCAAGATAGTAGACGATAGTTGGAGATTCATATCCAACATAAATGCCCATTCGTCGTTGTGGACCCATTTTGTATGCTGTGGCGGTGTAATAGGCACATAAATGGCACACCCAAAAATGCGTAAGTGCGAGATATCAGGCTCGTACCCAGTCACTAGCTGTAACGCAGAGTAAGATTGGGTTGCAGTGGGTCGTAGACGAATCAGCGTTGCTGCATGTAATATTGCATATCCCCAAGCAGAAACAGGGAGATTGGGGCGCATAACCAATGTCCGCGCTATCATTTGTAGTCGTTTGATAGCTGCTTCTGCGAGACCATTTTAGGTATGAACATGGGGAACTGGATGCTCTACATCAATCCTTAGTGACATGCAATAGTCATCGAACGTTTTCGATGTAAACTCCCCATCATTATCAAGTCGAATTGACTTAATAGGATGGCCAGGGTAGTGAGCCCGTAGACGGATAATCTAGGCGAGGAGTTTAGCATAAGCAGCATTTCGAATGGACAACATCGCGACATGTGACCAGCGTGTCGACGCATCAACCAATACCATATAGTATTTAAAAGGTCCACATGATGGTTGAATTGGTCCACATATATCTCCTTGGATTCTCTGTAAGAACGGAATGAGTATTTTAGGATCCTTTGCATAGGACGGTCTCGGTCCTAATTTCCCGAAGGAACAGGCTTTGCAAAATGAGCGAGGGGCCTTAGAAGCAACAAATGAGAATTTTGGTTGGGCCTGAGCGTCTGTAGCACTATTAGAAGTAAAGTGTGTGACTACATCTCCCATTATGGCGTCAGAGCCATGGAAATTGGTTTGTGTGGCGTCATGGCCACTAGGAGGAGCAACCATGGCATCATGCTCATGGTTGGTGCCATTTATGGCGTCATCACTAGGGACAGGGGCGGCCTTTCGGAGGCCCAAGACAGCAGCAGCGCCAGAAGCTGCAATTTTTGCGGTCTTGCTAAGTCCTGGAATCAATTTTTGATTCTTGCTTCTTCTCAATCTGAAGAAAGGATGATTGTGTGAAGTCTTAATTATACAGAGCATCATATCACGACCAGGATGTCCTAGTCAGTCATGCCAAAGCCAATATGTGTCTAAATCCAAGAGATCTTCTCTTATGACATTATTGGATTCAATTGGTAGAATTGTAGTGAAATAAAGTCCACTAGATTGACACATAAGCTTCTCTAAGATGCGCTTTCATCCGCAATCATTAGAGGTAATGCAAAGGAATTC
>BDJD01003844.1:35318-48169 GCA_002564525.1 Rosa multiflora
AATAAGGTTCGATTTTCCTTAGGAGCGTAGAGAGCTTCAGTGACTTTAATCAAGGTGCCATTGGGCAAAAGGAATTGGGTCATTCTATGTCCTTGAACTAAACTTGATGGCCTAGCCATCGTAGTCACAGAGGAATATGTAGGCAACATCTCTAAGAATAATTGCTTATGTCGTACAATGGTGTTCGTAGTCTCACTATCCGCAAGACATTGTAGTTCATCAATTCCTAAAAGAAAAGCTCGTAATTAAAAAAGGAGTCAAAAAGAAAAGAACTCAAGTTTTATTAATAAGCCAAACGGAATTACATCATCGTTTCTTTAACCAAAGAAAATCTAATCCAATAAACTAGTTAATGCAAAACAATGGTAGTCGTCTAACTCCTTTCGGTAATTCCAATGTAAATGTGACCAGTTGAGTAGAGAGATGTTGGTGGAGCGAGGCTCACTTAAGTACCACTTATCTCAAAACCTTCCTAGACATCACACTCACATTGAATACGCCTACTTTGAAGAAAGACTAATAGCATTGGCATCTACTACAAAAATAATATGGCAATTGCCTACATCTCTTGGAAAATAAAAAGACTTAATCAAAATCGCCAGTTTCTGGGTCTTGATCTTTGTAATCTTCCACCCTTAGATCGAGATCTCCATCTTGATCTTCTTGTTCCATGTAATTTGCCTCCCTTGCTTCACGATACATCTTGTATGCGTTTGCAACATTCTGGGATGCAATACACTTCCTTGCCCAATGTCCACTTGATCCACATCGAAGACAAACATCTTTATAGTCAGGCTCCCTTGATCGAGATGCTTTTGGTGCATGATTTGGACGACTATTACTCTTGGTGGAGTCACCAGCATAGCCGGAGGCTCCGCCTCTCTCTCTCTTCACACGTTGACCTCCATGGTTCCGTGCACGCCTCTCTTGGCGATTTCCTTCCTCTTTAGGGCGAGAATATGGACCAGAACGTCCAGAATTGTCCCTACTCTTAGGGTTTCGCTCCTTGCGTCCTCCCTTGGGGGCGCGACTATAGTTAGATTCCGGAATAGACTTAGTTCCCACGGGTCTAGCATTATAGTTCTTCACAAGAATATTGTCGTGCTTTTCAGCTACGTTCATGGAGCCAATGAGCTCATGAAATCTTGTAATACGTCCTGGTTTCACATCAATCCGATAATTATTTGAAATCATCAAGGCAGAGACGGGGAAGGTAGAGAGAGTCTTCTCGATCAACATCGTATCATTTATGGCTTGGCCACAAAACTCCATCAGAGACTTGATAAGAAGAGCTTTCGAGTTATAATCAAGCACATACTTGAAATCAAAAAAGCGGAGGCTATGCCATCGCACTTCTAAATCAGGAAGCAGGGAGTCACGAATTTTGCCAAATCGCTGCTCAAGTTCTATCCATAGCTTTCTTGGGTCTTCCTCATTGAGGTATTCACTTTGGAGCGAGTCATTCTTGTGCCTTGTCATGAGAATGATGGCTTTAACTTGATTTGTTTCAAAAGCAGTAGCTTGCTCAATGGAGAGCACGTTCTGACTAGGCTCTTGGATGACTTCCAGAAGTCCATCAGCCTTAAGATGTTGGCGCACATCTCGGACCCACCTATGGTATCCTGCGGTAGTTGCCTCTAGTGGAACAAAGTTCAACTTGTTCAGGTAACTCATCCTGAGAAACAACACAAGATTAGGGTTAGTTTCGGAGCGAAAAGGGCTACCACGAAAAACTATTAAATTTCTGAGCGTAGTCGCTTCCAAGAAATTAGGGATTTTCTGAGCGTAGTCGCTTCCAAGAAAATCCTATTCCAAGAGGCGTTTTGGATTAGATCGAAACAACGATGTATGTGGTCGATCATTTTCTTCTCAACAAACCCTAAGTTTGGAGGACTCTACAAGCTCCAAGCTTGGAGTGAGCATGAACCCCCACAGTTCGACTATTGGTCTCCCATATGAAGAAGAAAGGGGGTAGAAGAAAGGATGTTGGAAGTCCCCGAGAAAAGAAGAAATTGAAAAACTTAAAAAAAAAAACGGGAACTTTTAGAAAAGTTTACCTTGAAAAGATACCTAAATTCTTGACTGGAAAAGATGACGGAGGTGGCCGGAAAAAGGTTGCCGGAGGTCGCTGGAAAAGTGGCCGGAAACTGGTGGCCGGAGCTAGGCAGGGTTGCTGCAGGGGCTGTGCAAGGCAGGCAGGCAGATGCTCGGCAGGTGCTAGGCAGCTGTCAGCAGATGCAGGCACAGGGGTGGGCAGGTCTCGGCAGTTGTCGGCAGGGGCTATGCGAAGTTTTCGGCAGATGTCAACAGGGGCAGGCACATGGGTGCGCATGATTCGGCAGGTGTCTCGGCAGGAGGCTTGCAAGGGCTGTCGGCAGGTCTCGGTAGATGCAGGCACAGGGCTTTGCAGATCTCGGCAGTTGCTTGGCAGGGCTTGCAGGGGCAGGCACAAGGCATGGGCTGGTCCGATTTTTCCGATGGCCGGTTAAGGTGTTTTCCGGCCGGTTTCGGTGGTTCCGCCGCCGATTCTGGGCTCTTTGGGAATAGGGCATCAATATGTGGGGCGGTGGTTGCAGGATTTTGAAGGTTACGAAATTAGGGTTTTCAGGGTTAGGGCTTCGTGCTGATAACGTGTTTTAGGGAATTAGAAACTGAGAGAAATTCGCTGTGTGTTCTCATTGATAATAGGGGCCTCTTTATATAGAGGATTACAATGCATAGAGTCTGAATCATACAAGGAAAGATAATCTCTAGATTCTTCTAATTACACCCTATTACCACTAGGTCAAGTAACCTAGAGTTTGGGCCAAACACAAATAGAGATATCTTTAAACACATTGTAATTAAAAGTTGGAAAACCATGGATGAATTCCTTACAAATCATTATAACTCAAGAAATCTTGTTTTTCAGCATAATATGAGCAACTTAGATCAGATCCAATACAAAGGCATGGGAGGTAGCAGTGATATAGAAAGGGGTGAAGTGGATGAAAGCGTTCAAGTTCATCTAGAACATAGAGGTATGACTGTTGGAACATTGGAAAACAACCTTCAATACAAAGGTTTTGAACGCCGAATCACCTTTGCTTGCTACATGTTGCATCTTCAAAGTTCCTGAGGTGCTACAAAGACAAAAAGAGGAGGCATACAAACCTGACATAGTCTCAATCGGGCCATTTCACAGAGGTGCTGAAAAATTTCAACTCATCGAAAATGTGAAAAAATGGTATTTAAACTGTCTTCTCTTGCGTATGAAAACAATAACCTTGGATAGCTTGATCGAAAGCATCAAGGAACAGGAAAAAAAAGCCCGAGGTTGTTATGAACCATGCTTCCATCTTGACCAAAGTGACTTCATCGAGATGCTTATACTTGATGGTTGTTTCTTGGTAGAATTATTTCGGAAGGCTCTTCTGTAGGCAGACAAGATAATGACGACCTCATTTTCAACGTGCCTTGTATGCTCGAATATATATACCATGATCTTCTGTTACTCGAAAATCAGCTGCCTTGGTTTGTGCTCGAGTTTTTCTATGACCTAATTGAGAGTGGTCACTGTAATTCCCTCAGTAAATTGGTAACCGACTTCTTCAAAAATTCAGTGACTGATCCTAACATTTTCAGCTACCTCAATCCCGAGTCTGATGATGAAATTCTTCATATACTTTGTAATTACCGGATGGAACAAAATTGATAGAGTTTGAGTAATGACAGTTATTCAAACAAGCAACAACACAAATAAAAGAACACAAGAATTGCTGACGCAGTGTAAACCTCTCTACTGAGGAAACTTCACTGCGAGGCTGTTTATGTAGCCTACACGAGAATCAAATCCAATATGAATCAAGGTTGTTACAGATCACAAGTAGTGGTATTCAACTCAACCACATTGACTAGCAACAATGCTAACTTGCTCACAACTGTAAAAAACCTATTCTAAACAACTATGAAGCAATCTGTATAGATGAAGAAATCTGGACACGCCTTCAAATTCAATCTTGCCTTGAAGCCTCATTGATCTCAATCACATATGCAAGTGATGAATGCAGTGAACAAGCAATATGATCTATCAATCAAACAAACAATGAGAGTTTTGTAAAACAGTTAGTGCAGACTATGAAGCACAATTAAAATTCTCAATCGGAAAAACTCTGACTACCATAATGTAGTTTCAAAACCTTTTATAGAAGATAAAGACTCCCCCTCAATCCAATCACATTAATCATAAATTGAGATAAGCTTGGAAGGTTTTTTAAACACATCGTGAGACTCAACTAATCCTTACGGATATCATGTAATTGTCATCTCTAAGGAAAGTTATTTGATATGCAATCATAACCATTCTAAATGCAGATACGATTTCCTGAACTTCTTTCCTTAAACATTATAAGATAGCAATTAGTTTAGTCCCACAATATATGCATCAATCACATGCAAATTGATATGATATGCAAATTAAAAGCTCTCTAAACCTAGACCATATTTTCAGAATTATATGGAGGAAAAAGAATTGTGTACAATCAATGCGCCTAACCCTAATTGATTCCTATTAGGAAAAATCTTTTTAACAAAAGATTTTCAATTAAAATAAACAGACCTAAATCAATTAGGTCTTCAAATGGATGATTTTAACTGGTGAAAAATATCTTTGGATAATAAAACATAAGAATAGAAAGATATATATTTTCCGAAAACAAACTCCCTAAAACCTAGGATTGACTCAAGGATTGCAACACAGGTTGCAATCCCAATGCATATGCTGACTCATGAGATGCATTTACCTGTAACTTATTTGAGATCAGTATTAGGCCCTTTTCCAGCTTCTTCAGTGATGAATTGTCATGATATACTTCACTAGCTTTGTATGGGAATGCCAACAAATAATATGTACAAAATCTTGTACTTACATACTTGATCTGATTAGAATTTCCCTCGTTGAAGGACTAGAAGACCCAAGTCCTCAAACGGGCTTGTACTCCAGTTCGCCTGACACATTTAAGTTGCTCCGCCACTTGCCGCAGAGGATACCTACTGCTACTGCTCTTTCAGAGGCAGGCGTTAAGTTTGAAAAGGTAAAGGGCCGCCCAGGTTGCATATTGAACATAGCGTTCAAAAATGGCTTATTCACCATTCCTCATTTGGCTATCGATGAGAGGACGGGTCCTTTGTTCAGGAACCTTATGGCCTTCGAGCAGTGCTATCACAGTTGCTTCCATAAGATAACATCCTACGCGTTTTTTATGGATAACCTCATCGATACGAGCAAGGATGTGGATCTTCTATGTGAGAAAGATATAATAGGCACCTTGTTGAGTGCTGATGATGCTTCGAAGTTCTTCAACGAGCTATACCATGACGCCACATGCACTCTATGAGTTCGATCTACTACTTGAGACTCTGCGGAGAGGTGCAACAATATTACAAAGTACCATGGAACAGGTGGAGAGAGAAATTGAGACGTGATTATTTTGGCACACCATGGGCTACAATCTCCTTTTTTTGCAGCTTTTGTCCTCACCTTCTTAGGAACCATATACACAATCCTGCAATACCATCATCCCAGTTAATGTTGGATGTCACCTGTTATGCATATTTCATTTTATTATTTGGTTTGCCTTTCATTTTCTTTCAACCTTACCGAATAAGGCTTGGCCATGGAATAATTGAATTTGTAATCTATGTTGAATTGTTGATGTTGATACATTATTGTACCTATAGAGACTTGAAATAATAGTTTGTACAATAATTCATTCATTTTCATAATTGCAAGCTAGTAGACCGATTTCATTACAATAACATGTTAATTCTCGACCACTAATGTGTTGATATACCATCAATATTAGGTGAATTGAATTCCTTGTCTTCTTGAGAATGTCCGTAGAATTTCACAAACCATGGTGTGCATGGCCGGATTTGCCACCCATTATCGGTTTGTTCTGAATTCTATGCAATTTCATACACCAGACCTTTAGGCAGCTAGTGATTCTAGTGAACAGAGAAAAACGTCTTTTGAATTTTAAAAGTGAAAACCAGAGAAAATGTAACAAGAGTTGTTAATTTGGCCATGTGTCAGCTTCGATTTAGAAAACATGCATGCTCATCCGATTCTCTCCGAATAAATGCTAGTTTGAAACCGTGGCGATTCCCGCGCGTTGCTGCGGGTTTTAGAATGAAATCTGAAAGTTTAGGAGGATATAGCATCCAGTTAAGAACTAACATATATCATGTTTTACTGAAATTCAGTGTTCAAAAACAGATTACAGTTGCTGTCGAAATAGCTTGCCAAAAATAAGTTGTTGTATTTATAGGCTAACTGGGTTACAGCAAATGCCTGATCTGGTTGCCAAAAATAAGTGATGATGTCGATTGCTAATCATGCATGCTGAGAAGTTGTTAGCTTAGTGGTGATCTGTAGTGGAGGTTATCCAAAAAGTTACTTCCTCCAGCTCTATTTACATAAAAAGCGCTGCGACACTTCAATCCATTTTTTTTTTGCTGATGATTTCTGTTGATGATGTTGCTGATTCAACACTGGTTTCCCTGTCATTGTGAAAGTAAGAAATTATAAAAAAAGATAGTAAAGGTTAGTAATTCTAAAAGATGTAAGTTTCTTATCTGAAATAGCAATAGTGTGAAGCAATATATATGTCTAATACTGTAAAGTGCCAAAAAGAAGTTGGATACTGGAATTGTAAGTTCCTTTAAACCAGAATAAATTCAAATTTCAATCAACCATCTATTCAATGCAAAATCAATATCTACAATCATGCCAAGTAACTCACAATGATAAAAAAAGTAGTTAGATTGGATCAACTCTAACAATGAAGCAAAACAACTACAGAAACTGTAGGAGATAGTGACATTGACAACAAAAAAAAAAAAAAAGGAATGTGAAGGAAAAGAAGTGTTCATGAAGAAAAAAATAAGAAAAACGAAGCCTTCATGAAGAGACCAAATGAAAAACTACTCACAGAAACGACAACAAAGCAAAAAATGATATATGCTAACATATGCATGAAACGATTTACTGAATCTAACGTCTTTCCATATGTAATTTCACAAAACACACCTCAAATGCAAACCCACACAGAATCCAAGTTCAAATCTGAAACTAAACACAGCTAGATAAACCTACAAATCCACCTTCTCTTACAAAACCAAAAGAAACCAGATTACCAAGCCTTTTGAGAGCAAGTCAACCTTAGAAAACTGCAAAACTGTAAGATCTGAATCACAATTATTGACTTCCATACCAAGATTCCATTTTCAAGAAAAATTATTTTGGCTACATAAATGAGCTTGTCTATAGAGAATCAAAATAAAACTCTAGAGAAAAAATGTGTTGGAACTGAAACATAATGAACAGAATGAGAATGGAAACAATACCAAACCTTCAGATTTAGTCTCTTCAATAGTGAGCCTCACTTGCAAAACCAACACAGAGAAAGAAGGCTTGATATATCAGTGTACTAAAAAGAATAAGCATATTGAAACTCGACATCAATTCTCCTTCTATCAATTTCTGTGTGAGCTTCTTAACTAAATAGTCATATGGAAGAAAATAGTAATAATCCTTAACATCATACCAAGATATCCTAGTTCAAAAAAATGCCTGTGTATATTTTCTTCATCGTTCAGTCATAGCACTTATCTATCATTATTCATTAAAAACATAGTATACTTGCTTACTGTGTGCCATGCAAAATGAAGACATTCTAAACCATTTGCCACTTCTGTTTGGAGTATCAACTTTTATGCACTATAGTAAATTGGAAAGACATACTAATATCAAAAAGCAATGTTTATGTGCTCTGAACTTTACATGAAACAGATATTCATGTGCTTTGAATTCGATAACAAATTAAGAGAGAAAAGAAAAGAAATGTTTTTTAGTAAGCATAAAACTGAAGTGTTTTTGGCAAAAACTGAAAGCACACACTGATTTTTACTAATGAAATAGAAATATTGTAAGATATGAATGATTGCAATACCATGAAAATAAAGACATTAAATTTGCTCTAATTTTGATATGTACCTCTTTCAAAAGAAACACAAACTGATTCCCCCTCCTCTCTTTCTCACTGCAAAAGGAAATTTAACGTCTTTAGATACCCAAGTACGTTGATCCATTGCCAGTGACCTATCATGAGGTTAGTGCATACCTCTTTGAAGATTGTGGAAAAACATATTCAACAGATCTCGCATCTTCTTTGCAGCAGAGGCTTCCCTATGTGATGCATCTTGTTGCTGCTTCGTAATTTTATTTAAGTGTGTATCCCTGTCTTTCTCTGTCGAAGTGGTTGGTTGCAGACTACCTTTCCTCAAGTAATACTGCTTGACCTCGTTCACTCTTTTCTCAAGCTGCAAATCCACCACAAACTAATCAATCCAAGAAATGCAAAACTGTATAATTGAAGAATAAATCATGAAGACAACTGTTTAAATAGAGATAATAGCTGAAAAAAAAAATGAAAAAAAGTGACAGTAGCTATAATCAATGAGAAAACCCATTGGAGTGGCACAGCATATAACAACAAAGAGATTAGATAACACAACCAGCACTGATATATACAATCTTCACTGAAAACATGTATAGTCAAAGAAGAAATCATAAGGTTATACAGATCTAGACTTGTCTATTTCTTATAAATGGGAAAACAGAATAGACCTGTCTATGATTTTATTGCAGTCTTCTTTTAATTATAGTACTCTTCACTCTGTGCTTCTTTCTCTATATCCACTTATATTTATCCATCTGTAGTCGCTCCCCTCTTATTTTTGGTGTTACAGTCCTTATTGGAGCATCAGAAGAACCCTAAGAAGGCAATGCAAAAGCATTTTCAGAACTAATTGCTATGTTTTCCTTTACTGGTTCTATATGACGTATTAGTAGTCTATTGTCTCTAATTTTCCTTCACTTTCCTCCTTGGTGACACCACACACGAACACACGTTCAGGATTGATGATGACATGTGTACTTAACTCATTGCATATCTTTAGTTGTATCAATGTATGCATAAATCATTAATATACCAATTGGAACTGAAAATCTGAAATAGTGGTAGACATGATCCTTTTGAGGCCTCATGATATCTTTGGTATAATTGCTTAGGATTACTATTACTGATGCTGTGATCTTTGGACAGTCGACCATGTTGTTCCATTGATAGTTAAATAAACAGAGGAAAAGGGCAAAAATTTGAGTAATATTGATAGTTAAATATGCTGGATTGACATAAAGCCTGGGATGATGCAGCAGAAATATGAAGAGTTATTTACGCTCTTACTGTGTGCCATCCAAAATCAAGACATTCTAAACCATTTGACGCTTCTGTTGCCAGCATTTCTTAAATACTTTAAGCAAGTTCTAACTCATAGGCAAATTGAACGAATTTCAGAAATCAAAACAGAAGCGAGTGTCTCACCTACAGCTCTCCTGCTTTCCTCAACACAATTCCAAAAATCACCTTCCTTCTCCTCCTTGATGACAAAACCAATATGACAATCGTAAACCCTGCATCACCAAAACCCCAAATCAGTCATATACAACGAACCGAATCGAATTTGACGAACCCTAATAAATTGAAGCAAAACCCAAGACACGAACCCTAAATCGAAGGAAAACTCACACAATTATGACATGCAGAACCTATTATTAGCAACTTTCTCCCTCTCTTATACTCTGCCAATGGCAAAACACAAAAATTTGACGAAGAATAGATCCTAGCATAAAACAAATTACCCACAAATCACTTGCACCGGAGGAGCTGATGTTGCCAAGAGTCCTCAGATGCACGCTACTAATCAGATGAATTTAAAAAATAAAATAAAAAATCCTCCAACTTCCAAGCAATTACAGAAACATCCAAGCAATTACAGAAACAATTCCAACTGCTAATATCCATGCTCACTCATAATATTCTAGCAAAATTGCACAAATCATATATCTGCCCTCTACCATACCAACCTCAGATCTTAATCACAACCCCAAAATATATATATATATATATATATATATATATACACAAAGAAGGCCCAATTTATTACACATTGAGAAAATGGAAGCAAAAGTAGCAGACCAATAATACAGACCAAAAGAGAAGACACAGACCTTACAGCAGCAGCAAGTGAAATCTGCATACAAAATAAATCCCAATAACTTTTAAGCATCGCAACAGATAACACTGCATCATGAACATGAAGAATGAACAATTACCACAAAACCACATACAATAAGGAAAAAAAAAAATTAAAACCTGCCCCTGAACTCAAAAGGAGGACACAAATTCAACAAAACAGTCATTTAATTACTTAATCAACCAATTGCAGCACCTTTACCTTGACATAATCTTTTTTCATCAATGTTACCACCCCGTAGAGTCAATAAGCAATTGATTATCAGAATCTTCCTGATTCACTTGGATAGACCCGTAGAGTCAATAAGCAATTGATTATCAGAATCTTCCTGATTCACTTGGATAGACTGATTGTTGACCGTAGGAGATGTTAACATTAATGAAAAAAAAAATACTGCAACTGGTCAATCAATGCACTCACACATGCATGAAACAATCTGCCGAATCTAACTACTTCTCATTGCTAATTCCACAAAACACAGTCGAAATGGAAAACCACACAGAACCCACATAAATAAATAAATAAATAAAAGAAACCAAATCTCCCACAAAACCAAATTCAAACGCCAAACCAAACACAGCTAGATAAACCCACACACCCACATTAAGAAAGAAATAACCGTACATGCTTCAGGTAGAAGTGGGAAAAGCAAAAGACCCAGAAACTCCTCCCACTTCTGGAAAACCTGATCGCCACACCTCTCTCTCTCCCTCCATGCCTGGCAATCTGAAAGTAAAACCCGATCACAAAAATCCAAAGCAATTAAAGATGCAACCAAGCTTCAAACCACAAAACCCAGAAGAAAAACATGAATTAAAACCAAAAAAGCCAGATACCTCAGATAAATACCCAATTACCCAATCTGACAATCGCAAACTCCTGCATCAGCGACATGCAAAGAACAAACAAACCATAAATCGAAAGAAAACTAACATGATGAGGACATGCAGAACCTATTCTCTGCCAAGAACGAAGAGAGGAAAAAAGTAAAAAGGACGCGTCTACCTGCTCATCACGTTTTATACCAGGTCAAACAGCAAACAGCAATTAAGCCAACAGGGGCAAAACCGTCACTTAACAACTTCGGCTCAGCTCGAGCCGACACTGTTCATAAGCCGATGAACAGTTAACTGAGAATTAGAAGATAGTAAATATAGACGGAGTAGGCTGCAATGAACCAACGCATTTGTAGACCAACAGATGCCGTCAGCTTTTCCGTTACATTTGACCGCGTCAACTCGCATAGGACAGGGAAGATGAAACCGTAAACTATCAAGTTACCAGAGGGGGTTTTAGGGGAGGGGGAGATTGGCAGCTGCATCGAGGAGGAGATAAGGTTCCAAGACTAAATAGTAGTCTTCGTCGTCCTCAAAACATCAAAATTCCCTTTGAAGAAAACTGAAATCTGCAAACGATATCAATTTTGGTCTCGGGTGGAATCAGGAATGGCGTCGAGTGTGGTGAAATCCCTAATCAAATCATCTTCCTCACGCCGGCAAATGGATGCAGGTTTCTTTTCTCAGCTTTACCCTATTGTTTTTCGTTTTAAGTATTGCAATGACTTACGTTCATCTCTATATTTCGCTTTTCGAATTCCATTCTGCAGAAAACGGCATAGCTTGTGGGTGATTGATTATATTTGGTTTTTCTGGTTTCCCTATCGAATTCCATGCCGGGGATTTATTCTAGTTGCATATATAGACTAGTTAACCTTTATTCAGATGCATAAAGCAAGGCTTAATATTATTATTATTATCCATCCCCCATGCTACATAGTTTGCCTTTCAGCACGTCCAATTTCAGCCATTGTTTTGTTTGCACTATACCATTAGACTTTCCCCTGAATGCTATAATCTAGCAATAACAAAGAGGCTTTTCAGGAAATCCAACACACCTACAAATCGAGTTTTCAGGAACTGATCATTGAACACAGATTTTTCAGGAGCATAAGCCGATTAGACTACAATGAGAAGCCAAATGTAACACTGTTCTAGGAGCCTGCATTTCAATCAAGTTCCCTGTCAGTGAAATTCTGAGCACATTTTACCAGTCAGTCAACACATTGTGTTGGTTCAGATGGTGTTCGTGTTGTCATCTTAGCTTTACAATAATGAGTGTTCTGCATAAGAGAATAGGTTCCTATTCCCTCTTCTTCTTCTTCTTCTTTCACACTTTTGCACCTTCTCGTTTGCTTTTGATTTCGTCTTATTTTCCGATACCTTGTTTGGTTGCCGATGAGGAAAATTGAAACGGGGCATTTTTGTGTTCAGAGTGCTTGTAGTATGAGGCTGGCATGGATGGAGGACACGGCGGAGCTGCTGGAGAAGAAGCTAGCGTCGGAAATTTCGAAGATGAGCTTAGAGGAGGCACTCACTCTCGCTCCTGTTTTCAGCCATTACCTCAATTTGATGGGCATTGCTGAAGTTCATCACAGGTCACTCAACGACTTGATCTCTCTGTTTTATTTTATTTTTTATATTAATTTTTTTTTTTGAAAAAAAAAAGGGGTTAAATTTCAGATATGTGCCTGTGTGTTTATACTTGTTTGGAAATGAAATATGAAGCACCAGAGCTTCAGGAAATAGTAGTGTCTATCAAGGATTGACTTCTAACTTTAGTTGTACGGTTAAAATTATGACATTCTAGCTTCCGAAAAGATAACATGAAAAAACAAAAATTGGTTGGAATTCTTTCAGCTGTGAATTTTAAAGCAT
>BDJD01003844.1:55485-72969 GCA_002564525.1 Rosa multiflora
CCGAGTTTGGGGTGTGACAACACATGCATAAGTAACATAACAAAAACAAATGACTGTATAATCATTCCCTTTCAATCAATCTTCTAAACAAGCAAACATTGTCAGAATAAACAAGCTGTTCCAGAAAAAGGGTGGTGTGGCAGCATCACAAAAATATAAATCAATCAAGCTTAGCTATGCATCCGCTAACAACTTGCTTGACATATTCAAAGTAAATAAACATACCTTGTCACTTTTTATATTACCAAGAACAATTCTATAAGGAGTAATTGCAGATCTCTGAGTGGGGGCTTTGGCTCCAAAAGCTTCTGGAAACTGGACCTTCCAACCTGGGACTCAGCAAACATTTTCCTCCTTTTGGCAACGAAGAGAGTTCTGGGATGGAGACTTTGCTATTGGAGATTTTGGAGATTCCGGACCATCCTAGCAAATGAGATAGTATAAAGATGACAACATATTGAGTTACTGCTACAAATTCCAGATAAATTGAATACAATCATAAATCCAAAAAGGAAAGGAATTTAGAGAATATATATGGGAACGAACCCGTATAGACGAAATTGCTCTCTGGTGGTGAGGTGAGGTGAGGTTTTCGGGGTCCAAGTGTCCATTGCTGCCTACAAATTGCCGTCATCGACTTACCAACACAGCTGCCAAACCATATATCTTCTCTTCTCCACTCCAACCAAAATCAAACTGAATAACAATAATCAAAATCCATCCGGCTAGCAAGAAGGAGAGACACCCAGAGTCGGAGTCGGAGTCGGAGGTAATTAGGCTGATTGGCGCCGGGATTGGTTTGCTCTCTCTCTCTATCTGCTTTTAATCAGCTTCCGTTAAGGGGAAGAGATAACTCGAATGACAGATTAGCAAGGCAAATGACTTCAATAGGAAGCTAAGCTGGGTTCGGAGATATTTCCGTAGCGAAAATACTAGAAACCCCTCCTCATTTTACCATCACGGCACAAAACTTACAATTAACAAAGACTTACCAGTCAACAAAAAATCAGCACTCTGTGTGGATCATAATTGGCCACGTCAGTGGGGCCCCTTTGGTCTACAAAACCTTTGGTTCATTGCAGACTCTTCCAATATAGACAGGTAATTATAGTCTGAATTGGCCTCCTTAGGTTGAAGAATTAAGGCTTTAACTGTGTCGTCGGACTTCTTCAAATAAACTCACGTAATTTCATTAATCCAAGTGACCCTTTGTTCTACTCTACATGACTCCAAGAAGTCCGCTTTCAGGGTTTATCTTCACTTTAAAGGCACCATGCCCTTAACAGTGACAGTTTGTAGGCGAGGTCCTAACAAGAAACCACGTAAACAGAGCTCTGTGTCCTTTTCTGCATCAACATGAATCACACACGTATAACTATAAACCTCGGTGAGTCCCTTCCGCCCTACGTTGAGCTTTTTAACAATGGCGCTTGGAAGAGTTGGAAGAAGCTTCATGGCTCCTATTTTAGCAGTCAACCTGGTGGTTCATCTGATCGTGGGTGGATTGGCTGGTTGGTCACTTGATAAGTACATCGACGGCGACAAAATCACCCACGTACGTTCCTCTGTATTTGTTTTAGTTCATTGACTTCATTCACAATTTACAGTACGTTACATAGTTTTACTGTTTTGAGCTAGCTTTGAGAAGTGATACTTATGCAGATTTGGGAGGGAATACATCGACTAACTTTATGTTAATCTTTGCTCTAATTGCCGGAGCGTTTGGTGCTTGCTCTGTAATTATAGGGATGATGCATCTGCAGGCATGGGAGCACGAAAGTCATGCTGCTGCAGCTTCTTTAGCCATTATTTCCTGGGCTATGATAGCACTAGCTTTCGGGTAATTTACTCTAAACTAAGACGGATTCAAATTTCAAAGGACCGGAACTAAACTATAGTCGGTGTTTGCTAATCTTTTCATTTACCAACTTGGGTGATTGTCTTTGATGCAGTTTTGTATGTAAGGAGGTCATATTAGGGGGACACAGAGGAAAACGATTGGTAAGAGAATTTTAAGCAAGATCTAGCTTACTTGATAATTAGTTGTTTGAAGCAAAACTGAACATACTCTTGTGATTTATTCAGCAAACATTGGAACTTTTAATTGCAATATCACTACTAAGTCAATTGCTGTACTTGGTGCCACTGAATGCTGGGCTGTTCAAGAGGAGATATGGACCAACTGTTGTCTGAGTTCTGTGCCTCTCACTACCAAGTGTTTAATTATCTCTTAGCTGATAGTCACGCTGTTTTGTGTATCAGTTCCAAGGAACTTGTAAAATTTTCAATGTACATTTTGCTTGCCGTAGTATCAAAGAGATACCAATGATGATCCACCCAACTCGGAGAAAAATAAAAAAGAAACACACAAAATGAAGGCAGCAATATAAAGAAATGTTGGAAAAATTGCAGAATGTTATAAAACCAATCTCCATAAACAAACGATGGCAGCAACAGTAACAGTTAACCCGAAGTTTTCAACATAAAATCGGAGACTGATCAATCTATTCACTTCCTTATAGATCTAGTAAAGTATTTCATCTTAAACACTACAGTTGTGCAGAACCAAACATCAATTATTCTTGGTACTGAAAAATTAACTCGTCACCATTATGATTCAGTTGATTCATCTGATTTCCATTTGACTATTGCCAAGGTATGGCGGACCTCCAGAGGCAATAAGTTTGGCAATCCAGTGTCCCTGGCCTTCAGTGTCACTGACATTTTATTTATAAAGCTGTTGAACATAGCAGTTGCATGGCAGTTGAAGGAACTGTCAAAATAACTTCATATTCTAATAGATTTGTCTGGATAATCACACATTTGAATTTCAAATTCTTTAATAGATATTCTAATATCTAAACTTAATTCGATTACTTAATAAGTTTATCTATATTGATTAACTTCAAATATATTTATTTTTGAATTCAAAATAGCTTATTCACATTAACTGATGCATACTATGATAGTTAGTTCATATCTATTGCTGTGCAATAGGTATGATCTTACAATACAAGTATTGAAATTTTTTTTATGAATTGTTGGTGCAAGTGACCTAACACTTATTAGATAGCTCAATCATTGATATATAGTCCACATTTTTTTAATAACTAAAAAATGTAATTAATGTTATTCAGCCGTTCTATGCACCGCTGGTGTAAGTGACATAACACTTATTAGATAATCTCAACCATTGATGTATAGTCAACATTTTTTTCACCAAAAAGTGTATTTAAGGTTATTCAGTCGTTCATTCGTGTTGATACAAATTCACGTCGATGCTCTGAATTCTCCTCTAATATAGCACATCTTTTTATTTTTATTTTTTGTTAACATTTCTATTGGAGTTGGAAATGTTCTGATCACGTACAATTCGTGGGCTGCACTATTTTTTGCTTTTACAGATCTTCTTATTCGAAAGAGTTGGAATTTCTTTGCGTCTGGAATGAAAAAGAAATATGCTATGAGCTTTGCTTGTGCAATTAAATATTAAGATTATTAGAGTGCACTTTTGCTTCGTGTGTGTTTGAAGATTATGTCTAGAGAAGTTTTGCATTCTATATATAGTTCTATACTTCTATATACTACCTAATCACATTCACACTAAAGTAGTCAGTCTGTTATCTTCTTCCGTTAATGGCAGGCCCCTTTGCTTGCTGATGAATGTGCAACTTATCTGATTTGCAGGTACATGTTTATCTCTTCCCATTTCTATTTCAACTTTTATGTCGGCAATTTGTCTATCTATGATTCTATGATACCTATGACACTAGGTTGCGATGAATAGATTAATGAGATTTTGATGTTAAGTCATAAAGGCGTGCGTGACTTTAACTTTATTGGGCAAGTTCATTGAATATATAGAAATAGAGCAAGTTCACCCGTAGTCAAGAAATGTCAAGGTCGAAAAGTCAAGAATTCGACCAGTTAAGTTACTGTTCACTACCACTGGACATGGGTTTCCACCAGTTTTTTTTGACCGGCCAAGACTGTTCATCGTGGAACTGTTCATCAATTTCACTGTTCATTAAGTTTTTAGTCTGGATTATGCACTGTTCATTTTTTACTGTTCATTATTCATTTTTTTGGGTTTTTTTTTTTAATAAAATATATTTGATGCTACTAACAGAGATTTATGGATAATTAATGTCATAATTATGCAATTTTATTTTTTCAAAAATATTTTCGGTGGACAATTTATGTTTGTGTGCTTTGAATTTGGCTTGTATTATGTTTTGGGAAGTTTGTGTGCTTTTAATTTGGCTAATGTCTATGTTTTTTTATGTCAGTGTGATTTTAATTTGGTTTGTATTATGTTTATTAGGCGCTATGATTTTGATAAGAGGAATGTGCTTTAATAAGAGGAATTTTAAAATACAACTTTTATTTCATTAAATAGTAGCTTACATAAATGAAAAACTATGAATAAGTACAATACAATTAACAACATGCATATTCAACTAATTATTCAAATCATAATCATAATCCTCATCTTCTCTAGGAATCCAATTTGCATTTGAAGGGTCATCATTAGGGTTAGGGTTGGTGGAATCATCTGTAGAGAAAGGAGAAAATTGTGGTTGTGTAGGATATCCCCCGGGGTAAGGTGGTTGCGGATAGTATCCACCCATAGAAGCAGAGGGTTGTGGGAATCCACCGGTGAAGGGAGGTGGTGGGAATCAACTGGTTAAGGGAGGTTGTGGGTATGCACCGGGGTAAGGTGGTTATGCGTATGCACCGGGGTAAGGAGGTTGTGGGTATGCACCACCAAAATTTGATTGTGGGAATGCACCACCAAAATTTGGTTGCGGATAGTATCCACCCATAGAAGGTGGCGGCTGCTCGTCAAGATCTTCTTTCTCCGCTATCTTCTTTTGTTTTCTTGACCAATAACGCTTTTTATTTGGTGTCATTTTACTTGTATCAATCTCCATAATACGCTCTTCCCTCTCTTTATTTCGCTCTTCCCTCTCTTTAATTCGATCTTGCATTTCTTGAAATAGGAGTTGCTCTTTTCGCATTTCGATTTGTAAGAGGATATATGCTCTTTTCTCTTCCTCTTGGAGACTTCGAGCAAATTCGTCATCGAGTTTTTTCTTGCCCGCGGTTGCCTCTATTTGGTTGTTCACTATACTCTCGAGAGTGCTTGACAAAGGACTTTGATCTTTCGCTGCCTTCTTTCCTTTCCGTATTGCTTATTTGGCACCCTTCCTTCCTTGAGGCCTCACATTGGGATTTGCAGTTTCACCTGCAATTACCTCATCTACATCCGTGTCCAAGTTGATGGGAGAATTTCCAGGAATTGGTTGTGTAGGCGTATGTTGATTTCCTTCATTTGATGTTCCCCCAGATGTATGACTAGGAATGTCTTTAAATTGTGCAAAGCCCTCCACAACAGCGTAACTAGCAAAACTCTGAAAATTGTGTTTTTTTGCCTTCTTTTTTCTCTTCATCCCGGCATGCCACAATTTATGTGCTTCATCTCGCTACGAAATAAATAAATAAAACAATTTAAAAAAAGGTGGCGGAAAATTACAATTACTGCAAATATAAACCCTATTATGAATGGTCATCTATTATAAAAGTCATAATTTTAATTAAGACATATTTTAATTAGGACAAAATACTGTTTACTCCCTATACTTATAGGGTCTCGACGTTTCAGTCCCTGACGTTTCAATTTCACCTAAAAAGTCCCTGAACTTTCCAATTTCATCTAAAAAGTCTCTGCTGTCAATTTTCCGTTAAAAAAATCTGTTATCTTGCTGACGTGGCACTATTTAAACAGTAAAATAACTATTTTACCCTTATTGACCCCAAAAAAAAATTTACTCTTTTTTTAACTCTTTTTTCTCTATTTTTTTAATTTGTTCTTTTTTATTCCTACTTTTTTTTTAACTCTTTTTTCTCTATTTTTTGAATTTGTTCTTTTTCATTCCTACTTTTTTTTTTAACTCTTTTTTCTCTATTTTTTTTAATTTGTTTTTTTTTCCTACTCTTTTTTCTCTCTTTTTTTTTTTTAACTCTCTTTTCTCTTTTTATATATTTATTTGTTCTCTCTTTTTTTTTTCAACCCTCTTTTCTCTTTTTTTTTCCTACTCTTTTTCTTTAACTCTTTTGTCTCTTTTAAAAAAAAAAAAAACTTTTTTCCTCTTTTTTTTATTTGTTCTCTCTCTTTTGTTTTTTTTTTTAAATTTATTTCTTTCTCTTTTCTGTTTACCTCTTCTTCCTCTTCCTCCTCTCAGCTATTCGACCTTCTTTTCCTCCTCCCTGATCGCAGCTCCAGTTTCGGCGAGCATCACCACTAGGGGTGTCAATGGGTCGTGTCGGGTTGGTTTTGTGTCGGGTCAAGGTATTTGTCGTGTCGCAATATACAAACCCAAACCCAAACCCAACCCATTTAATAATCGCAATATACAAATAGGTCGTGTCGTGTTAGACAAAATGACTCATTTAAGGGTTAACAATGTGACCCATTTAACTGAAAAAATGCATAAATTGATTAAATTCACTAAAAACTCCACAAGACTAAGAATATAAATAATTATATATATTCATAAATAATTAAATCCAATAATTATAAAGCAAAATATTTCAAATTGTCTAATCATATGATGAAAACGTCCGAAATTTCAAGAAGAAGTATAGTATAATCGGGTTATACGGGTTCACTTTATGTTGGCGGGTTGACTCGTGGCCGACCCATTTATTAAATGGGTCATGGCGGGTTGACCCACGGCTAACCCGCTTTTTAATCGTGCAGGTTCAACCCGCTTTATTTCATGCGGGTTTCAAGTCGTGTTATCGGGTCGTGTCAGAATTGACAGCCCTAATCACCACCTCTCCTAATCACCGTTGGCGTGCCTGCCGCTCCAAGCAAGTGCTGGCCATTCCATCATCCATCCATTATCCCCGTCAGGCCAGCAAGCATCACCACCTCTCCTAATCACCCCTCTCCATACAGCGATTCCAAACCAAATCGGAGCACACCCAAATCAAATCAATTCACGTTCCACCTCCCTTTCTTCGGTGCCAAAACAGTTCAAACATTTCTCTCTAAAGTTACGATCAGAAACAGCCAAATAGACCAAAATAAGGCTGCGATCATGGAGGAGGAAAATAAGGACAAAGAGCAGAGAGGAAGAAGAGGTAAATAGAAAAGAGAAAGAAATATATATATATATATATAAATTTTAATGAAGACATATTTTAATTATAACGAAAAACAATTACTACAATTAAAACGATATTATAATTACTACATTATTTATCAAGACATATTTTACTATAATGTATCAATAAGATTTATCAACAAATATAAAGGTCATAATTTTAATGAAGACATATTTTAATTATAACGAAAAACAATTACTACAATTAAAATGATATTATAATTACTACAGTATTTATCAAGACATATTTTACTATAATGTATCAATAAGATTTATCAACAAATATAAAGGTCATAATTTTAATGAAGACATATTTTAATTATAACGAAAAACAATTACTACAATTAAAATGATATTATAATTACTACAGTATTTATCAAGACATATTTTACTATAATGTATCAATAAGATTTATCAACAAATATAAAGGTCATAATTTTAATGAAGACATATTTTAATTATAACGAAAAACAATTACTACAATTAAAATGATATTATAATTACTACAGTATTTATCAAGACATATTTTACTATAATGTATCAATAAGATTTATCAACAAATATAAAGGTCATAATTTTAATGAAGACATATTTTAATTATAACGAAAAACAATTACTACAATTAAAATGATATTATAATTACTACAGTATTTATCAAGACATATTTTACTATAATGTATCAATAAGATTTATCAACAAATATAAAGGTCATAATTTTAATGAAGACATATTTTAATTATAACGAAAAACAATTACTACAATTAAAACGATATTATAATTACTACATTATTTATCATGTAATATTTTACTATAATGTATCAACAAATTAAATGATTTATCAACAAATATATACCTCATCAACCGCATTCGAACCGCTCTTGTAACAATTTTTCGCTTGCCTTAATGCACAATGCCACTCATAGAGTTCAACCTTCAAAATTTTTCACATTCCTTGCAAAGAGGAAGCTGATCGGCTCTGGGGCCAATTTGCGACAAAGTGTCGCCTCACACGCATCCATAAGTCGTTTTTTTTTTCTGATTTGTTCCCACAGCCGGATCTTGCTCAACAATTTTCCAAGACTTGCACAATTGAACATCTTCCTCATCCGTCCATCTCCTTTTGTCTTGGATATTATCATCTTCAGTTTAATCTCCCTCTTGTCCGGCCATTGGACCTGTGTTTGCCCTTTCTTTAGCCATATTGGATATAAATAAATTTGGAAGATGAGAGCTATATGAAGAGGAGGAAACACAAAATTGGGTTACTATGAAAGATAATTTTTTGGGTGTGAGATGTAAAATAAATTGTAGGTATTTATAGAGAAATGTTTAGAATTTTTTAAAATTTACATTGTTACCGTTTCTTACCGTTACAAATATATATATATATATATATATATATATATATATATACATGTTAATTGTAAGCCGTAGGATTGCAAATTTGATTGAAATGAAGGGCTGAGATTGCTTGACCGTTAGGCCCAGAATTCAAAACCCACCAACGGGAAGAATCCACGTGGCATGCCGGCCCCCTTTCTCTGTCGCTACGCGACAAACGCGTCTGGCTCCACTTTCTGCAAGTTGCGGCGCCACGCGTCGATGCCCAGTGATCCACTCCCTCCCAAGGCGCGTCGTGCACTGCTGAGCTCCTCATTACGTCAGCCACGATCAGGCCTGGGCCTAGCTGGCATCTGGGCTTGGTCGGTCATGGAAATAGTCATGGACTTGACTATTTTCTTGGTTATAGTCAAGAAAGGGTGAGTTTTGCCCAGTCAAAAAACCACTAGTGGAAGTAGAAAAATCCATCTCAAGGTCACCACATCAGATTTTTCTTGACTATGACCAGTCAAGAGCAAACCAGTGGACTTGCAACGATTTGATATCCGGTCATTCGGACATAGGTGGAAAAGATCAATTTTTGGATATGTAATTCTAGATTTTATATACAACTATTAAACCTAGCTCTGCAAGGGTTTAGGAACGTGGCCATCTGGTTGGAGTCTCGCCTTCTTCTCTTCTGCTATTGCTAATGGAGAGATCTGTTGGCCTAAGCCTACTCCTCAGAGGAAGAGTTGCTGTCCTTGATGGTGGCAATGGTTTGGCTCTGGACACGGGCAGTGCTTTTCCGTTTGCCATGGGGTGTTTTTGGTGACAACGGTGTGGGAGCAAACCACCATATTGGTGCTGCCGTCTGCAGTCGTGATGAACGCGGGTCGAGTGACCCAGATATGGCTAGGATCGAGGTCGGAAGTCGGCTTCAGGCAGATCAAGAGGGTATCGGAGTCGGCGGTTTTCCGGCCGGCTTTCGTGTGCGCTTCAATGGAGGGCCGAACACTGGTGGTTTGCCGAGGATTAATGATGGGTGGCGGCAGTCCTGGGGCTGTTGAGTGGTTCAACGGTAGTGGTGGTGAGACGGACGGCGACGTTGGCAGTGGGCCGTCGACTGGATGTGCATGTGGCTTTGCGGACCTGGGCTTCAGAGCGGCGGTAGGCATGTTGGGCGGTGGCTGCAGGCCTGCAGTAGTGGGTCCGGCGAGGATGTCGGTGGGGCTAATGACTTAGGACTAAATGACTAATGACTCTTTGGGTGGCCTCATCAATTTGGCCTGGGCTTTAAGTTTTAGGGTTTGGGTTCTAGGCTTGGGCTTTGGTCTGTTAGGACCTAAACTAAGGATTGCATTTTTATTTTTTATTTTAGTTTCTTTTAGTTGGTATAAGGTGACTGACAAACCATGATTTCTTTCGTTTTGGGAAAGGAGTCGGCGGGTTCTCAGTTTTGAGATATGTCATCAAAAGTACCCTCAGTATCTGTGTGCTTGTTTGAATCTCATAGGTAGTGTAGAGTAAGTTCGGATGTGCTTCATTGTTTTTACAAAAGGTTGAATTAGTTAGGTAACGACTCTTTTTGACTACCCTACAGGCTACAGGGTAGGTCGTTATATGTGATTTTATTGATCCATAAAAGAGTTGACATATTCTCTTAAAAAAAAAAAAACTTATGCATGTAAACTCTTAGATTTACGCAAACTAAAAATTTGCATAAGTGATGTACTTATAAAAACTTAAAAATTAAACGGTTAAAATGACGGTATGTGATTGAAAAAAGGATCGCACAAGCGATAATTTTTTTGGCCAAAAAAAGGGATCCTTAATGGAAGGGCCCCTTCATATACATAGAGGGGGGATTGAAATTTGAGGATGTTTTTATTTTTAGCATGTAGTTTAATAATTTAAACAACTCATTCTCTAGTTACATATACATATATAAATCCTACGAAAAAATTAGTCAAATCATAAAACATTTAACTATTTGATTAGCACAATGTTCGTTCTAATTTTATCTAACGGATTACATTTGTGTATACATTTTCAATGATCGAATGATTATTGATTTGTTGATTTTTTTTGACACAATTCTTGCATAGGTATCTAAATGATCAATGGTTGAAATCTTTAAATTAGGTTGTATATTAGTAAAAATCATCAAATTTTAAAATATTCCCCTCTATCTGTCTTACTTTTTTAACTCTTTGAGATTCATTTTTTTGATTAAAACATTTTTTTTTAGTTAAAAATGTCATCTATTATGTATTTCAGTAAGCAGTACAATAATAACTTGCTTAGAGGGCCATTAGTAAAAGCCATTACATACAGCACACCCCTCACACGAGCATACTACTAAGCACACCCCTATCACACCCACATTTTTTTGCTTAAGCACAAAAATAAGAAACTAAATAACTCTAAGAACAAATAAACTAGGGTCCTTGACCCAAAGCACCAAAATTGAACAAAATTATCCCACTTACCCCAGCAACAGTTTTTTATTCCCACTAACTCAAATCAAACAGAAATGACAAATATGCCCTCAGCTTAATTAAGAAACTACAACCACTGCCACCCACTCATCTCTCTCTCTCTCATCCCGATCTTTCTCTCCTCCGGCCATCTCTCTCTCTCTCTCCTCCGGCCATCTCTCTCTCTCCTCCGGCGTGTCTCTCTCTTCTCCGCATCGTCGTCGATGCTTGAAGGGTACCAGAATGGCCGGAAAACGACTGGATAACCTGTAGGCGATTCTCGACGACGCTTCTGGCTCTACTTCGATCGTTTTGCAAAACCACCCGCCACTCCGATCATTTTGCAGAACAACCACTCGTCGTTGCTGCTCCGATCGACCTCGTCGACGATGCAGAACCGCCATTTGCAATCGTTTTGCAGAACTGATTTGGTGAGGACCCGATCCGGCGGTGGTGCAGCCCAGAAGCCGGCGATCGTCGTGAGGCGGCGCCATGGATCGTGCCACTGGCGGCGACTTTGTGCAGCTCTGGTAAGACAGCTTCAAGACAACTCCGATCCTGGGTCTGCAATCGGAATGAGAAGGGGAGATGGGTGCCCAGATAGTTTTTCTGGGTGCCAAAATCAGAAATTTTTTTTTTAAATTTTTATTTATTTATTTATTTATTTTGACAGAAGGAAAGAAATTTTTTTTTTTGAATGTCCCTTCAATAGAAATAGATGTCTATTGCCCTGCAATAGACGTTTTGAATTGATATATTCTCTTCATTTTTTTTCTTTAATCAAAGTTTTATTTGTCTAATTTTAGAAACATTAGTTCACATTCTTTTAATCGAAAGTTCTATTGGGGGGGCAATAGACGTCTATTGGGGGCAATAGAGGTTTATTACCCTCTATTGGGGGGCAATAAATGTCTATTGGGGGCAATAGAGGTTTTCAAAAAAATCATGTGGGCAGCGGCCGGAATTCAGTGAAAGTTGGCCGGAATCCGGCGGCCGGTGACCGGTTACGGGCTCCGGCGAAGTCTCCTATGGTTTCTCTCTCCCGGTCACTGGCGAAGTCTCCTATGGTTTCTATCTCTCTTCTCTAAGTAATAAAGGGGTGAGGATAAAATGATATTTAAAAAAAAAAACTTAATGGGGTATTAGGGAAGACTCTCTTAGAGTGTTTTGGGTAAGAGAGAATTAAAAAAACTTAATGGGATAAGTGGGAAAAAAATCTCTAAAAATGGAGTAAATGGACAAAAACTCAATAAACTAACAACGCTTACTAGTACGAAAAAGCTAAAATTAAAATTAAAAAGCTAAACATTCTACCAGCCCACAAGACCCAAGCCCACAAATTAGGAGCCAGAGCGCTCACCACAAGAATCGTCCATTGAATCCTATACCCAAGACCCCCCATCGCCGGCATCCTCGAAGCGCCTACCCACAGGAAAATCTGTATGTCGCCTCCAACCCGCCAAGCCCAGAACAAATCCTCAACACTGCCCGACTTCCAACGGTCCAGATCTAGAGAATCCTGTCGTAAGTCTTTAAAACCAACCTCCCAGACGACCCACTTCAGATGCGGTGCCACCCCACCGCGATCATCACCACCAACGTATACAGCCTCCCTCCACCAGAAGACGGCCACACGGCTACACCCCGTCATCGTCGACTCCCAGAGCAGCCGAGGAAGCGAGAAACGCAACACATAGACCAAAGCCTAATAGAATATCCATAGGTAAACAGAGAAGGTATGAATTACGACCACCCAAGAGGACGGCGCACTAAATCCTAGCAGAGCACTAGGTCTCTCTAATTCTGACAAAAAAAGAGCTTTCTGTTGGATTTGATTAAAAGACCTAATTCCTAATACCGCTAAATACGGTTTGTACATCCTACTCAATCATATTGGCATAATTAAATTTAAGGACCACGCTTATGAAATTTTTTTATCGAATGGAAACAATCCAAACGAGCACTAATTTATACTTTTTTGTCCCGTAACATTTCATATATATTGTGATAGCTTATTTGAATTGTATTAATTTCAGCAAAATTGTTGAATTGTACTTATCATTTGATAAAAAAAAAGTCAAAATTTATAAATTTTATTGTAAATAAAAGTTAGAAAACCATGGATGAATTCCTTACAAATCATAATAACTCAAGAAAACTTGTTTTTTCAGCATAATATGAGCAACTTAGATGAGATCCAATACAAAGGCATGGGAGGTTGTAGTGATATAGAAAAGGGTGAAGTGGATGAAAGCTTTCAAGTTCATCCAGACTATGTTGTTGAACAATTGATAACCACGTTCAATACAGAGGTTTTGAACGCCAAATCACCTTTGCCTGCTACCTGTTGCATCTTCAAAGTTCCCGAGGTGCTACAAAAACAAAAAGTGGAGTCCTACAAACCTGACATAGTCTCAATTGGGCCATTTCACCGAGGTGCTGAAAAACTTCAACTCATGGAAAATGTGAAAAAATGGTATTTAAAATGTCTTCTCTCGAGTATGAAAACAATAACCTTGGATAGCTTGATCAAAAGCATCAAGGAACAGGAAGAAGAAGCCCGAGCTTGTTATGAACCATGCTTTCATGTTGACCAAAACGACTTCATCAAGATGCTGATACTCGATGGTTGTTTCTTGATAGAATTATTTCGGAAGCAGCAGGCACGTTTTGGAGTCCGACCAGATTATGACGACGACCCCATTTTCAACGTGCCTTGGATGCTCGATTCTCTATACCATGATCTTCTGTTACTCGAAAATCAGCTGCCTTGGTTTGTGCTCGAGATTTTCTATAACCTAATTGAGAGTGGTGACCCTAGCTCCCTCAGTGAATTGGTAATGCACTTCTTCAAAAGTTCAGTGGCTGATTCTAACACGTTAAGCTCCCTCAGTCCCAAGTCTGGTATTAAAATTCTTCATATACTTGATTTGATTAGAAATTCCCTCGTTGAAGGACTAGAGGAGCATACGATTGCAGAGTCCTTCGATTCCTTCGTTAGAGAAGAATTCCTCGTTGAAGTAGAAGAGCGAAGAAGCGAGGACTCTAGGTACTTTCAGAGGATACCTAGTGCTACTACTCTTTCAGAGGCTGGCGTTAAGTTTGAAAAGGTAAACGGCGGCCCAGGTTGCTGGAACATAAAGTTCTCAAATGGCCTTTTCACCATTCCTCATCTGACTATTGATGAGAGGACAGGTCCTTTGTTCAGGAACCTTATGGCCTTCGAGCAGTGCAATCAGAATTACTTTAAGCCGATAACATCCTACGTGTTATTGATGGATAACCTCATCGATACGAGCAAGGATGTGGATCTTCTATGTAAGAAAGATATAGTAGCCACCTTGTTGACTGCTGATGATGCTTCGAAGTTCTTCAACGAGCTATACCATGACAACAGCACACTCTATCGGCCCTACTACTTGAAACTCTGCAGAGATGTGCAAACATATTACGAAGTACCATGGAACTGGTGGAGAGAGAAATTGAGACGTGATTATTTTGGCACACCATGGGCTACAATCTCCTTTTTTGCAGCTTTTGTCCTCACGTTCCTCACCTTCTTAGGAACCATATACACAATCCTGCAATACCATCATCCCAGTTAATGTTGTATGTCACCTGTTATGCATGTTTCATTTTATTATTTGGTTTGCCTTTCATTTTCTTTCAACCTTACTGAATAAGGCTTGGCGCGCCATCGAATAATTGAATTTGTAATCTATGTTGAATTGTTGATGTTGATACATTATTGCACCTAAAGAGACTCTAAATAATTGTTTGTACAACAATTCATTAATTTTCATAATTACATGCAGGCCGGACATGTATAGTAGACCAATTTCATTACAATAACATGTTAATTCTCTACCACTAATGTGTTGATATACTATCAATATTAGGTGAATTGAATTCCTTGTCTTCTCGAGAATAATGTCCGTAGAATTTCACAAACCATGGTGGCCGGATTTGCCACCCATTATTGGTTTGTTCTGAATTCTAAGTAATTTCATACACTAGGCAGCTAGTGATTCTAGTGAATAGAGAAAAACGTCTTTCGAATTTTAAAAGTAAAAACCAGACAAAATATAACAAGATTTGTTAGTTTAGACATGTGTCAGCTTCGATTTGGAAAGCATACTCATCCGATTCTCTCCAAATAAATGCTAGGTAATTATATTCTGCATGGGGCATAGGATTTGGTACTTTGGTTTTAACAAGTGCATTAAACTCGAAAGCCCTGAGAAAGTGAGAATGAAGAGGAAAGTCAAGAAAGTCAGGATGATGATGGAGGGCAAAACGGTAAATCATGCAAGTGTATTAACTAGTATTAACCTTGAAGACCCTGAGAATGAAGAGGAAAGTCAAGAAAGTCAGGATGATGATGGAGGGCAAAACGGTAAATCTAGTATTGGCGACAAAAGATTTCATAGGGGAATTTGACTCACCAATGAATTCTGACTGGAGCAGGAGCTGACCAGGAATGATCGAGAAGCTTCCTTCGTCATTGATTTGGAGTTGACCGTCGGTGCGATGGAAAGGGGGGTACTTGCGCGCAGAAAACGCTTAAGTTATAAACTGTTTAAGTTGTGTGTAATAGAAAGAATCAGAATCATATATCTTACTTGGTTATCGTGCCCCCTATTTATAGGTAAGGGAGTGCCTGCACCACAAGTCGCATTTATAATTGTTTTAATACCTATGTATACTTACTATCGTCATCATGCGGCGTTTATAGCTTGGTTTATGATCGTCATCATGCTGCGTTTAATAGCCTGATTTATGATTGTCATCATGCCGCGTTTAATAGCCCCTCCTTAATTTATTGCAGTATTAACAATGGTAGTTATCATCGTATTCATGATCGTCATTACTCGCATACTTATGGTGAAGTTTAATCGTCATGATGGTGGGTCAAAACTGGTTGACTACCCCCACATCCTGCAAAAATGCAAAATGGCATAGCACTTAGGGTGGTACTGTTCATAAGCTCACAGAAGAGAGAATTGGCACTACTACTTTCTTTAGGGCAACTCTAACCATGAAGTCTCATTTTGGGGGGGGGGGGGGGGGGGGGGTGAGGGTGTTGCTATCCTCATTTTAGCACCTCCTTCTTGCACTATTCATATAGCATTCAATTCTCATCTCTAATCATGAAGTGTTATAAGAGGGCTGCTATTTTCACTATTCTTGGTGTGAAGAATTAGGAAGTAATGGGTTGGTATTTATAAAATTTCCTAAAATTTACTGTTCTAACGAGCAGATTTATTTTCTTCAATTTTCTGATTTTTTTTTTAATTTTTTGGGATAAAGTTGGTATTAACAAGCTGCGATTTAATATGAGCCGTTAATCTTTTTTATCTCTTAAATCTGGCCCATAGGATTCAAAATATAACCTTTGGAAATGAAAATAGAAAACAAAATTATCATTACATCTACACACTCGATTTTCAAACTCAAAGCATCACAGCCGTCCTTAAATGACCGTTGCAATGCCACAACGGTCATGAGGGGACAAGCTCGCGTCAGGCGAGGCCCACGGTTAGCGTGCAAATCTTTCCAAGCGCACCAACGCATGTGCTGTGCAATGTTCTTCCAAACGTCAGCCCGTGTCCTTTAATTTTTTTATTTTTTTTTGTTACAAAGGGGACCTAAAGAGGCCCAGAAAAAAGAACAAAACTAAAAATTAGCTAAGCATGACCACTAGAAGGTCCGACACCAGATCTTCTAACTCTAGTAGCTCCGTCAAAATCTTCAAGAAAAACATTAGCAGCATGAACAGGAGGAGCATCAAATTCGATGACTCCATAAGCATGACCAATGCTACTCTTAGCAAGGCAATCTGCCACCATATTGCCTTCACGATAGATGTGCTTTAGGGAGAAAGATTGAAACTTCTTGATCAAAGCATTGCAGCAATCAATTAGAGAGCCAAGAGGATGGATAGAAACATCACTATCAAGAATAAGTTTCACCAAAATTGCAGAATCAGACTCAACCTCGATCTTAGTAATATGACAAGCAAGAGCTTGCCTAAGGCCATAATACAAACTGTAGTGACCCGAGAGGGGGTCCCACAGCGCCGCGACCCCGAGCCAATGAGAAACCGACATGTCACTAACGACATCTCGATAACTCATCAACCCGAAATCACAAGGCCTTTTAGGTTCAGGTTGTTGGTTTACAAAACACTTTCTTGGACAAAAGTCACAAAACATTCTAGCAACCGAACATCATATTTTCGCAAGCGGAATTTTGAAGTGAGCTAAAAGATTTGGGCTTACGTTAGGAGCCTAATTTGGGAAATAACGAATCACGAAGTAAAAACAAGTATGAGAGACGCGCCCCAGGGTTACGGGTCTCTCGAAATCTTTGTAAACGAGTAGGAAATAAATAAATAAATAAATTAGTCAGTAGGTAAATAAATAAGTGAATTCAAAATCCGATAATGGTCCCAAAACCGTACTTTAGTAAAGACAAAGAGGATTACGCCAAGCCGGGCCATGTGCCTCTCC